>JAJOOS010005141.1:0-20053 GCA_029582725.1 Solanum chiquidenum | reverse complement strand
ACACGTTATGAGACTAACGGAAAACGTTTAGAATATCAGATAAAGTGGAATTTTTTCTTCCACTAAGCCTATTTTAGTTACTTCCTAAAGTAGTGGCTTATTTTGGTCACTTTTATGTTTTTGTGGCTTATTTAGGTTCCCAACTCGTCATCATATCATCTGGAGTTCCTAGTCAGATCCCTCTCACTTAGGCACTCACTACAATTTGACATTTGCTGGGATTCTTGAAACCAGATGCCTATATCCCATTGTGAAAGCACCACTAGCATCTATCGGAGATCAGTAGCGAAGTCAGAATTTTTATCTAGAATTTCAAAACATATCAACAGTATACATTAAAATAATAAGGTACAAGTACCCATCTAGACTATGACCGAAATATCAGAGACACACCTTACCCAAACTAAGGTTTTATTACCCCCTCGAACTCTTTTTTTTTTGTAATTTTATACACTTTTTGGTTTACGTGGCACACTCCATGACTTCACGCAGTTAATGCGCGTGGGAGATATTTGGATGTCACGTAAGTCAAAAAGGTGTACAAAATTACATAAAAATGGGTTCAGGAGGATAATAGAACCTTAGTTTCATTAAGGTGTGTCTCTGAGATTTCAATTATAGTCTAGGAATATTTATACCTTATCCATTAAAAAAATTAACATTGTAAAGTAATTTTTTCTTGAAACCTAACCCCCTTCCATCCTCTAGCTCCGTCATGACGGAGACATTTTTTAGAGGTAAAAATATAGTCGTATAGAATTTAATACTAAATCAACAAATGCATAACGTGTATTTATGCACAGATTTTTTTTTCTTTTGATCATAATTAATTTATATATATTCTTAGCTCGTTAAATCGCTTAAATCTAATAAGTTAATATAATTTGATATAAATATATAATCGATGCGAATAAGTTTTTACCCTTTTAGTGGGGCTATCGATCATGCGATGCTGCTTGGGGAAAAAAGAAATGTATGTATGTAAATAGTACTTTCTCAAAAATAATATGCATATGTATAATAGGCAATATTAACATGAGTTGATGGGATGATCGAAATTTCTTTATATACTTAATTCGGGGTTTTAGGTTTGAACTATGAAATGAGAAAAGTTATGTTGGAAGCTTTTCCTTCGATATGAGCTCAAGAACACATTATTTAAATTTAATCAGACTTCAATACATAATTCAAATACTGAATGAAAAAACAAATAAAAAAATATAATATATTAATACCATCTTAAAAATAATGTCTTAAAAGTTAAAACCATCACAATCATAGAATATTCAAAGTTCAAATTTATTTACAAGCTAAAATAAAATATAATAATAAATTGATAGATTGTTTATTCAAAATTTTAATTATATATTCAAATAAATATTTAAAGTTGATATATAGGTCAGAAATTACTAATTAATCCACTCACTACTATTATTTGTGATTGGATACATAATACATTGTTTAATTATTGGTAGATCTAACCGGACATTTGTAATGGCTCACTGATCATATGCAATGTTTACACAAATAAATAGTCGATCGGATTCACTATTTCCTTTTCTTAGTTAGTATACATAGATTATAGATTAATTATACATATATTATATATGAATTAGCAATTAACGGACGGCTATTTTTAAAATAATTCCTTCTATTTAAAAATGATGTACAAATATAATAAATTATAATAACTCTCAATTTACTAAATTCTAAGTTTACTTTTATGTATAGTTCAAGCAATGTAATATGGGCAGGAATATCTTATCAAAGATTATAGTGAAGTCGAAAGTATTTTTTTCATTTTTGATCTCTGAAGCTCTCAATATAAAATTGTTGAAAGCATTTTACCTCTTGAAATAAAACTTTCCGAGGTAAATTCAAATTAGTCATGCCCAAAACGGATATAGAAAAAAAGCACTTTTCAATTTTCAATATCGAATCCAACCAAAAAAAAATATAGAAAACATAGGGCTAGAAATTAAAGATGAATTCCATATAATTATTATTTTGAGTGTAAATGGCATACACCTCATCCATATTTTATTTTATTTATCCTTAATAAGTGACGCTGCGAATAGAGATGCAATTCTACTTGTTCCCCCCACAGGTTTTACATGTGTGGTGTGACTAAGTTATTGCTTTTGAACTTAAAAAGTTGTATGCAATAATGGTATAAAAAATTACATAATTGATGTAAATTAATGCTTATTAAAAAAGTTACGATAAGGATAATTGAGTTGGTACAATAGGTGATATTCCATAAGAGAGATTAGGAATCAATTCATTACGTCAATATTTTCTCAATTGAGCTTATTGTACTGCACGTGGTTTTAAAGCTAGCGATTGCAATTTTTTCAAAAAGTTAACCCTAATAATTCGAGAGGATACTATTTAGGAAAAATATGCAAAATGGCATATATTTTTAGTATATTACGCTCCATAGTTAGAGTTTTGGATATTTATGATTAGCGGTTAATTACAGTTTCTTAAATTTTGCTATTGGTTCCTAATTGTATAAATCCAGAATTTGTATGATTCGATTCCTGATTGTATAAATCAAGATTTTGTATATCTTACCTTAACTATTTGTATACGAGTTGTTGATACATTTCATTTGTATAAGTTATGAAAAAAAATCATACTACCATATTTGTATATTGATAAAGAAATATACAAATTGAGTTCTGAAAAATTTCTATGGCAAGCGAAATATACAAACGGAGATAAATACATAATTTGTATATACTTACTCTATTTGTATATTGGCAAGCGAAATATACAAACAGAAATATCAATTGCAAATGAAACTATAACTGTGAAGCGTAATTAAGCAAATTAGAGCTATGGAACGTAAATAAAGGGTACTATTTGTAGTGGGTTCTCATGGGGAGGAAACTTCTAGTTTGATCAGGGAAACCACAGAAAATGAATCTGCTAATGAAGGTTACAGATTCGGTCAAGAGGAAGAAACTTATAATATCGTAGCCGCTCATGGTTATTTTGGCCGATTGATCCCCACGGGTCGTGAACTTCTTTTCCCGGAGAAGAAGCAATGACGGAAATTTAATCTCTTTGCTATTTATGAAATTATCTCGAATATTCCCTCACCTAACTAAAGCTTAATAAATTAATGATTCTTTCAAAAAGGACAAAACAAATAAGATCGGATAAGTTTCATATTCCTCTAACACTTTAGCTTTATTGAACACTTGTATGATATCCGTGTTTTTCAAGCGCACAATTACCTATTATATGATCGGACAATGTAAATAAATCATTATATTGTACACTATAGTGGAAGATATCATATAGGATTTTTTTATCAAATTATGAATATCATAAATTATAAGTCTAATCTTTTTTTTGTATTGTTATTAATATTTCAAAAATCAATAAAAAGGAAATTATCAAAAGTTAAGGGTACAGGAAATATTATTCTAAAAATATTTGTGTATAATTTAAATGAATGTTACATGACGTGAAGATGGAGTTGAGGGTATCTGGCGGTAGGGATGAGGGCTGCGGGAATGGAGTAAAGACATGTGTTGGAACCCCCAAATCAAACACACCTAAGTTATCACTTTTTTTCCACCATGTTGTAATTGGAGAAAGGTGACTAACTTCTAATGGCGGAGCTAGGTAGGGGTTTATGGGTTTGAACAAACCCACTAGCTTTTTCGTATACCCTATATTTATATTAGAAAATTAAATAAATATATGTATATTAATATATGACCCCCCAAGCAAAATTGATTTAGAACCCTCAAATTTCTAACCTTGGCTCCACCTCTGCTAACTTCTATTTTCAAAGTGCCCTTTTACACTACTACTGTTGCGCATCATATGCTTCAACTGACAAAAAGGAAAAGAGAACAAAATATCATCTTTTATGAGTAGTGACAAACATTAGATTATACAAGCTTTGGAGATACTAACAAGCAATTGCAAAAAGATATACAAATTAAAGAAGAACAAGGATAGCATTCATTCTTTTTTTCTTTAAAATTGGTCAATGATAAACTGGAGTGAAACACAACATCCGATTCCATAAGTGAAGTCTGGAGTAAAACATAACAACGACAATAACATATCCTGTGTGGTTCCACAAGTTAGGGGTCTAGTGAGGGTAGGTTGTATGCAAACTTTCCGAAACCAATCATGAACTTCATTCTCTTGGAAGAATAAAAAAGGGAGGAACAGAGACTTGTTTCTGACATTTTATTTGTACAATTCTAAGTTAAAAAAAGGAGGACAAATAATATTTTCCCTGTTCCCCAAAGAATCAAAACTTCCACCCTCAAAATACTGTGTGGAGTTGAAAGATTTATTTCAGCATCAATCTTGGTACTTTGTGCAAAGAATACAACAGAGCCTCAGCTTCAGACTGGAGAATTAATTGGATCCTGTTGCAAGGCTTTCTGGACAAGCTCGGTCTGTTCTTTCACGTGAACCTGGTAGAAACCAGTAGCTGTGGCAGCAGAAGGAGCACGGCCGACATATTTTATGTCATCTATGTTACCTCTGTCCAGTGCTTTCATCGTAGTAGAAAGACGTGGTGCAATGTACTGGTATGCACCCATGTTCATTGGCTCTTCTTGGCACCAAACAATCTCCGCATCTGGTAACAATGATAATTAAACGATGTCAAATAAGCTTCACTAAGTATTACAGGTTACATTACACTAGCAATCTGAATGTTTTGAGACTATTTCAGAGAACATACTTGGATATCGCTTCAATTCACGTTGAACGAGGTCATATGGGAAAGGACAAAGTTGTTCCACCCGACAGATTGCAACGTCTTTCCCTTCAACTTTCTTTCTCAACTCATCAAGTTCATAGTACACCTGGGAGAAGTCATGAAAGTATACTTCAATGCTAGCAACTTGTGAGCACAAATGAACAGAGAACAAACAAAAGCACATCAGTCCCCCTTCAGGGACATCCATTAAAAGTCTTTTATTTAAAAAAAATGAGTGAAACAAATCAACCACTAATTTTTTTAAACTTTGTCCATCTAACTTCTGTCATGCAGTCTGCATCTATACATGTTTAATGAATCAACTATAAGTGTCCGATATGAACATCGACAAACTTACGAGGAAATACAAGTATACGACAAAGTAACCCACCTTTCCGGAGCAAAGGACCAGACGTCTGATACCCTCTTCAAGATCTGAGTGGTCGTTCTGATCTTTTATTAAGCGCTTAAACCTGGTACCTTGTTTGTCAAAACCTGGGTGGCCTTGGACATCATCAAACTCAGATAGGTTCGACTTGCAGTCCTTGTGACGAAGTAAGTTCTTTGGGGACATTACAATGAGAGGTTTACGGAAATCTCTGTGAATCTGAGAAGGTGGCAATAATACATGAGAAAAACAAACGTGTATAAGCTCAAAAAATTTAAAAAGCTTGCAATCAGATATACCTGACGCCTGAGAACATGGAAATAATTTGCAGGAGTTGTCACATTCACCACCTGCCAGTTACATTCCTGGATCTGTTTCCTTAATGTAGGTTCCATGTCCGGAATGACATAGGGGTTATCATCACTCATCTGCAATGAAAAATCATTTCATAACACTAAGCAATGGACAAGTGACAATATATTTTAGAACTATCAAAGCAACACATATTCATTAATGATGATCTTTCCTGCTTTTGGAGGAGAAAATATATAGAACCCAAAAATCATTTTCCACCATTTGGCTAATTGCAATTGTATCATATGGTTAAATAACATAATAACATGTAGCTAATCTCTAGAAAAAGACAGATAAAGATCTCATAACCAAACAGTGCAAGATGCAACCACTCCATAAAGAAGGTTAGATCGAAACACAATGATCTTCAAAACTGTCTAGGATTAAAGGATACAAATGCATCAAATTTGGTGTAGTATATGTACTTGGACCTTATTACTATCTAGTATGAATCACGGAATGATTGCTTTCATTATATTCACATGCCCTTGACCTGTTGCATCTTGATCTTTTTGCTTTCTCAGAGAATGTTAGCATGTCAAATCATATTCATTTCATATGACTGGGCTAATGCTCCTTAACCAAAGAGGAAGGAGAAAGTCTTTAAATAAGAAGTGATTCCCTTTATGGAAATTGAAATTAGTTATAGTACCTGGAGGAAACGTTCCAAACGTGCACTGGAATGCTCAGGGCCCTGGCCATCATAACCATGCGGTAGAAGCACAACCAACCCACTCTGGCGCAACCACTTGGCCTCTCCACTGCTCAAGAACTGGTCAAATATTACTTGAGCCCCATTGGAGAAATCACCGAATTGGGCTTCCCAAAGAACCAAAGAATTTGGATTTTCCATGGAATAACCCAGTTCAAATCCCAGAACACCAAACTCTGAAAGAGAACTGCACAAAAGTACAAGGTCAATACATAAGAGTCATAAATTACAGCCCTTATATTAGGCAATTTGAGACAACCATAAAAAGTATAAACAACAATAACTACGCCTCAGTCCTAAAAAAATTGGGGTCGGCATTCAAAATGTATAATTGAATGATTTAAGAATAATATTATCCTAACATGTTATTACTTATTTATTTTTGGTTGTTGTACAAAAAAAAAAGCTTGTGGAATTCCCAGTACAAACAAAATTTTGCTACTGACAAGCTTTGTAGGATTTGTTTAGCTTTTGGGTCAATTCTATCTTTAGTTCTGTTAGTGTACTGATCACTATGTTCTTAGATCCTCTGCATTCCCTTGTTCTACTTCTGAATGTTCTATGCTTACATGCTTTATTTTCAAAATATCGATTGGAATTACTTTATAATTTATGTGCTGGCCTTTTTTAGATACCAATGTAATATTATATACACATAGATTAAACTCTGATTTTGCCAAAAGGCCGAGAAAGGTATAATTGAACTACTAATATGCTAGACCCCACAGATTCAGTGCTCTATCGGTTCTATCCTACTAATATCTTGTGCTTAAATGATTGCAGATATCTTTTTTTTAAGAAGGTAATGATGCAACTACTTAAGGAAGATCAATCTTAAATACATCCTTAACACCCTATATTATTGACACTAACGGCTGCAATAATGGAATCAATTCATAGGCACTTCGCATTAGTTAGTAGTTACTCAAATCTTATATAACAAATAGTTCAAGCGTGCAATATAAAGAAAATAAACGAATTGACTATTGAGAGTATGCCATTAAATGGACGACTATTGCTTAACAGTACCGGATGATAATCAGGATGAATGTGAACCCATCAGCCAAGGATTATTATTTCAGTCCTAGGAGGAGTGCCGACCATCTCAAGAACCAAATAGACTGAATTGATGGAAGTCCTATAAGTCACTACAACAATGGGAAGGGAACCATTTTTCTATAAGAAAGAGGGAGCAAAAGCTGGGCTTCAATCCCTTCTCTCTGATTTTATGTAGTCTTTATAAATAAGACTGGTAGAGGAGTTGTCCCAAGGAAACTTCAAGAAAAAAGACCCTGGCTGGAAATATAATCAGTTAAAGGATTCTACAGAAGCTACTAAGTGACTTTATTATGGGAAAACAATTAAAGGTGGAAATAAAGCATGTAAACATTGAGTGAGAAAGTTAAGTAATAAAATCAGTGGAAGGAATCCAGAAGACTGCTATGACATTGCTTTACTTTTCTATGGATGAATTTTCTACACTTTTCTGATATGAAAAATAAATCATTCATATTTCAGGATAATTTATATATGTTTCAAGCATAACATATATCCACATGTATATTTGTCTGTATTTGCATGTTTATAGGAGATTTCTTCAATCTCCGCCTCTATTCACACAATCTTAGATCGCTTTAAGGCGCAGCAGGTCTTGGTGCATTTTTGCACTTTTCACCTTCAAAGCACTGGAGCTCAGAAGGTAAAGACATATTTCGTTAGGTCATTTCCAAAAGGTAAGTACTTTGCTACAAATGCACGAGTTGAAACATTCTGAACACTTACAACTGTTCAGCATGTTTATCAAGTTCTTAGGCAGATAACAATTTGCAATGACATCAAAGATCAGTTGCAGTGTAGTCTCATAAGCATCCAAAAGCACTTCTGTTTACGCAACAGACAAAGTGAGGCAATCTACCCACCACAACTAGATACAATCACCAGGATCAAATAGAAACTAAAAAACTCAAATTCATAGACAAATATCCAGATAGAAATTGACATATATGATGATAAAACACTGCAAGCACTGATATGAATCAAACAACCATCAGAATATACCTGTTACTCACGGTGAACATCTCTTCATTTTGGTTCATCATAACATGATCAAGAGGACAGTACTTTGCCCCTGTCTCCTGATCATGAATAACAGAATGTCTGTGACTGAAAGTACCTCTCTCAACATCCTGACCACTCAACCTAACATGATTTCCTTCCACAAGCAATGTTGCAAAAGCAAGAGCTTCTCCCACTGCCCAGTCAACGCCCTCCCCTGTCTCAATCATTTTTTTACGGTCATCAAAAATCCTTTTTACTGCTCTGTGAGGTTTAAAGTCCTCTGGAAGGGATGTGATTGCTTTCCCGACATCCTTCAAGATCTCAGGTTTGACACTGCAAACCAGTGTTTTTAATTTGAGTCTCATAATTCAAGGTTCAAATTAAACTAGTTACAGAAAGATGACAAGTAAAAGCCATACCCAGTGTTTCGAACACGTGAAAGCTGTGCAGGTGACTTAAATCCAGACCAAAAAGCTGAAAGCCAATCTCTTTTTTGAGGGACATAGTCTTTACTAGCAACAAACTCCTCATTAAGGATCGTATTGATCTTGTTATGTATTTTTTCCACATCACCTTTTGTCACCTGACCATGTTGTAGGAGTTTGTTTTGATAGATCTCCAATGAAGAAGGATGACTTCTGATGACCTATAACAACCATTGAGAACAAAATATTATGCTATTACTGCAGTCAAAAGGAACAGAAGAAGACCAGTTGGATCCCAGAGAAGGTAAACATATTTATACTGTTCAATTGCATCAGTTATAACTGCGAACTGGAAGGTAAATAAGTAACTTCAGCCCAAAAATCGGAAGAGAATATAACTCTGCCTAAAGCACAAGGAACTTCAAGAGAAACTAACCTGATACATCTTGGGCTGGGTGAAGGATGGTTCATCAATCTCATTGTGACCAAATCGACGATAACAGACAATATCAACCACAACATCTGAGTGGAATGTCTGGCGCCATTCTGCAGCAAGTTCACAGGCATGAACAACGCCCTCGACATCATCGCCATTGACATGGAAAATTGGAGCACTCAAAGCCTTGGCAACATCAGTGCAGTATTGAGAAGATCTTCCAGCCTTTGGATCAGTCGTAAAAGCCACTTGATTATTCACTACAATGTGAATAGTTCCACCGGTTGTGTAATTTGGAAGAGCACTCAAATGCAATGTCTCATAAACAACACCTTGTCCAGCAAAGCTACCATCACCATGGAGCAAAACACCCATATTCTTTGTTCTATCCACATCATTAGAATAATATTGCTTTGCTCTAGTTTTTCCAACAACGACTGGGTCAACAGCTTCCAAGTGACTTGGATTTGCAACCAATGATAGATGAATTCTCTTACCACCCCTAGTAGGGCGATCATAAGAAGTTCCCAAGTGATACTTGACATCACCAGTTCCCACATAACCAGCTCCATCCGCAGGTTTTGTACCACCGGTGAACTCACTGAAAATTTGCCTTAGTGGCTTTCGAACAACATTACCTAAAACATTTAATCTACCTCTATGTGGCATCCCAATTACTATGCTCTCAACTCCCAGATCTGCTGATCTGTCAAACATCTCCTTCATGCCAGGAATCAAAGTCTCACAACCTTCAAGCCCAAATCTCTTGGCTGCCACCCACTTGGTGGCCAAGAAGTTTTCAAACTGAGTACTCCACATCAACCGGTCAAGAATAACTTCACGTCGTTCGCGGTTGTACTCCATCGGTGTAGGAGTTTCAATTCGTTCTCTCAACCAATTACATTTATCACGATCAGAAATGTGCATGTACTCAAAACCAATGCTGCCACAATAAGCCTGCTCAAGCCTTGTCAAAATCGCCCTCAGTGTTTGCACGGGGCGATTCTCAGACAAGAAACCAGCCATCCTCCAAACACCAAGGAAGAACTCTCGATCCAGATCAGCTTCAGTGAACCCATATGATACTGGATCCAAAACATCTGGGATTTCCCTCTCCTCCAAATCCAATGGGTCCAATTTGGCTTTCAAATGACCATTAACCTGATACGCTCTCACAAGCAACAGAAGATTCATGCTTTCTTGAATTGTTTGGCCAGAAATCCCAGGTGATGTGGCAGCTAGGCCAGTAAAATTCCTGAAAAAGTTGTCCCAAGATTCATCTACACTACTTGGATCTTCCTCCCAAGCACGCTGAAGCTCTTCAAGGTAGACACTGCTAGTGCCATCTAAGAAGCTATCAGTCAACTTAGAAAGTGGTACAGGCCTCGGGACTGGTGCAGCTTGCGCTTTTGGCCTGACAACTGTGGTATGAAAATATCTACTTTGTGATGGAATAATTCGAGTTCTTGGCACATAAGAACCACCCTGAGACACAGCCCTTCTAATGGCAAGCTTTGCCACACTAGACCCAGCTCTAAACCATGCCATTGCTGTAAATCAAGCCCTCAAATCGAATTTAAAAGTCTTCAAAAGTATCAATAAACCCTCAACGAACAAAACTTCAACACACAATCATTATACCTTGAGAAATAACCTAGTAAGAATAACAGGAAATAAAATAATCAGTAATTCAAATGGAACAGCAGCAAACAGACAGATACTAATCAACATTCAAAATCAATTTCTAGAATGTAAGTAACCTCCACAGTCTAGTTTGCAGTATTAGGATAAATGGGCCCGCATAGCCCAAAATTGTTATTGAGGATTCATACAGTCAACCCCAACTAGTTTGGTATTGAGGTGTGGTTGATTGATAAAATAGCTCAGCTTTGGGCGTTTAGCGAATGAAATAAGCCAGAATAGAGAAAAAATGATAACTGAGGATTCATACATTCAATCCAACAAGTTCGAGATTGAGGTATCCTTGGTTGAATTATTTTAATAGTTTAGCTTTAAGGATCAGCATGAAATGTGCTCAAATGAAGCACAATAATTATAAAGGATTCAGCACCCAAGGGTTTGGCTTAGAGTTGGATTGATAACCATAAGATCTCAGGTTCAAATCTTAGAAGAGGCAAAAACACTAGGTGATTTCTTAGCATGTGTCTAAGCCTTTATGGATAGAGCAGGTACTAGTGGGAGGTAGCAGGTACCATGGAAGTAGTCAAGGTGCATGCAAGAACCAAGGCTATCAAAAAAAAAAATTGTAGAGGATTCAGACAGTCAATTGATTGATAGTTTAGCTTTAGTAGAAAACAAATCCCTTCACCATTTAAAGTTTTAAGCACCACAGCTATAAAAGCAAATTTTACGATCCAGCAGTCTCACAAGCAATTCAAACGCTGAAGGATCGAAAATCCTAATTTCCAAACACGACCAAATCTAACTCGGAAAAGCAGATTTTACAGTAAAATTTCAAAATATTTATCATTCAAATCGAAAGGGAGCTTACAGGGAATTGTAAGAAATAAAGAGCAGCATTGAAAACAAAACTACATGAGAATATAGTACATCTATGCAACGTTAGATGCGGTAAGTTGAAGTTTTAAGCACTACTCCTATAAAAGCAAAATTTTACCATTCAGCAGTCTTCCTGCAAAGGCAATTTAAATGCTGAAGGATCGAAAATCCTAATCTCTACAAACGACCAAACCTAACTGGAAAGAATAAACATATTTTACAGTAAAGACAAAAACTAACTGGAAAAAGCAGATTTTCAGCAAAATTTCAAATTCTCATCATTCAATTCGAACAAAGCTTACACTGAATTGTAAAAAATTACAAGCAGCATTGAAAATAATCACCGGAAAATTAAAATACATGAGAACATAGAAAATCCATGTAGCATAAGAATGCGGTAAGATGAAGTTTTAAGTACCAGTCCTATAAAAGCAGAAAAAATCACGATCCAGCAGTCCTCCTTCAACAGCTACGCAAACGATACAGGATCTAAAACTCTAATCTCCAAAAAAAGACCAAAACTAACTGGAAAAAGCAGATTCTACAGTATAATTTCGAAATCACAAAATTCAAATCGAACAGAGCTTACACTGAATCATAATTATTTTTAAAAAAAAAACTTACGAGCAACATTGAAAATGATCTAAAACTCTAATCTCCAAAAAAATACAAAAAAAAATATTTCCAGTAAAATTTCACAATCAAATAATTCAAATCGAACAGAGCTTACACTGAATCATAATTATAAATTCAAAAAAAAAAAAACTTACCAGCAGCATTGAAAATGATCTAAAACTCTAATCTCCAAAACAAAAAAATACATAAAAAACTAACTGAAAAATAAAAGCAGATTCTACAAAAAAAAATCCGAAATCAAATAATAACAGAGCTTACAAAGCTACACTGAATCATAATTTACAGCATTGAAAATGATCTAAAACTCTAATCTCCAAAAAAAAGAAATGCAAAAGAATTAACTGAAAAAAGCAGATTTAACAGTAAAAAAATTGAAATCGAACAAAGCTTACACTGAATTGTTGAAAACTACGAGCAGCATTGAAATTGATAAATGGAAAGCGAAAATATAGAAAAGGATTCGAAAAATACCTTGAAGAGTTGAGAGGTTTATGGGTTGAGCGGAGCGAATATAATGACTTTCTAGAGAGTGGACGAAGCCACGTTCAAAGTTGAGCAATCAGCACTTAATATTTTAACAATACTTTTCTCATCTCTTCTGGAACCTCACCAGTCACCATTATTCCCTGCAAAGGGTCAAAAAATTATTCACCTCTCTTAATTTATAATATTATATTTTACCTAATTAAATACTAGTATAATTTAAAAAGAAGAAAAAATATTATAATTATTGTGAATAAAATATATTTTGTATAATCCAATTAAAAATAGAGCGTACAAGATCTGACCTTTTACTTCAAAATCATTATTTTCGATAGACTCTACTCTCTAGCTCAAATAAAATAGTTTAAGAAAAAAAGTAATTGAATTATTTTTTTAAAATGTATATACTTATTTTATAGTTTTTAAAGATGTGATATTAATTTTATATAAATATTCTATACGAATAATTTTTTACTTTCAAAGTTGCACTAAAGTTAAAAGGTAGGGACGGAAGACTCATGTAATGTATTGGTGTTTATTTACTATGGTTTGACTATTATTTTTTATTATAAATTTATTTTTGCTTAGTCAAAAATAATTTAATTTTTCTTTTTATACAATATCCATCTTTTTCAAAATAAACTGCCCCATGTAAATGGTCTTTTCCTGTGCGTGTTAAGCCACAGAGTGATCTGGAAACCAATACTTGTCAAAGGCACACTTTATTTATTTTTATTATTATAATTAAAAAATAGATCTCTTTCAAATTGTTTTTTCCTATTTTATTTTCAATTTTTATTTTTATTATTACTTTTGATTTTAATTTTTCTATCCGGTGTTTTGTGCCACTTTGGGGATCGATTAATTCAAGTCATATTGTTCAAGGTCTATTAAAGTAAGAAATGTTCTTTAATAGAATCTTTTCGTTCTCAAAACTAAAAGTTGGAACCTCTAATTAAGAGTAAAAAGACCCGATCATCTTAGACAGCAACGTATTGGTCTCAATTTATCATGAATCGACAAGTTTTACACTAACAGTTGTCAACTTATTGCAACTCGATAATATGAGTAGAGCTTAAATAAAGTATGAGTAACAGTTCACATAGGCAAAACCAACTTGTTCGGGACTAAAGCGTAGCTATTATTAGTCTAGAATTCATGCATTATATTTTTCTTTCACCTTCTACATCAAAGCAAAAGCTAACAGGTTCATGTTTAAAAGAAAAAGGAGATGAAATCCTATGAGGACATAGATAACAAAGAACAATAAACAAACAAAGGCTATTAAGCTTGTATATGACAAATAGATTCCAAATATATCCAAATATAAAGTAGAAAAAGCCTTTGACACACCAAACTTGCCATCCAATGGCAGATAAATGGTAATGAAGTTCACAAGGATCAGTTTTTCATCCCCACCAATTTGTACATCCAAGTGCAATCAAGAAAACAGTAGCCAACTCGGTTCATGAACCACAGCAAGACGACTTCTGGGCACCTTGACCGGCAGTTCCTGCCTGATCGGATTGGTTGATCCTGATTGTCTGAGGCTGCACGAACAGAGAGAACATTATTCATATACGAGATGAAGTGATCAAAAATAGACACGTCCTAATAACTCCAGTTCATTGAAACAAAAGAATAATGAAAGGCGGAGGAAATATATGTGTACCAGGGTCTTGGAATCAGATTCTGAAAGCCTTTGCTTGATATCCTTACCAATTGAAAAGAAAACTTCTTCCACATTCAGGTTTGTCTTTGCACTCTGCAGTAGATATTGTCATTTATCAGTGACCTGAACTTTACTCCAACCGAAAAAACTTTCAATTTCTACATCAGAAAGAATTGGACTTACTGTTTCAAAGAACTTAATGCCATATTCATCAGCAAGAGCTTGACCTTTGGAAGTTGGCACAGCCTAGATAGGAAAAGGGAATAATAATATCAATAACATCTAATGGAAACTCTTGTGAGTCAGAAAAGAAGTAATTGATCAAAGAAGTGAGGACAAGAAATTCCAATGGTAACAATTTTGATAAATATAATAACCTACCCTTTTGCTTTCATCCATATCAGCCTTGTTCCCGACCAAAATCTTATTGACATTATCAGATGCATGCTGCTCTATGTTGCGAATCCAGTTCCTGATGTCTGAATGGTTCAGTTAAACATTAAACAATTAGGTTAAATCTGCTTTCGCAAATGCTGAATCTGGTTGTCAAACAGCAATTTTTAAAAGGTGGTCATGCAACTGCAACTTAAGACCATAAAACCAGCTAAAACTCGAAATGGGAAACAAAATTATCACATCTCTCAGCAAAAGAAAACCCAAAAATCACGCTGAAGGATAGAACATTTACATATATAAGCAGGTAGCAAAAAAATGAGAGAAAAAAATCAAAGTTACAAAAAAAGAGCATTGAAGCAAGCTAGTGAGAGCATTTACTATTGAAAGAAGACTCGTCTGTGACATCATACACCAGCAGAATCCCCATTGCTCCTCGATAATACGCTGTGAACAACCAAATTCAAACTTGATTGAGAGACAAATGGAAAATGAAAGAAAAATTCACATTTGAAGAGACCTTTTAATTCAATCCCCTAGCAATTTTATTCCAAAGACTTCAAAGTGCTGAGAGTAGCTTGCACAGGGGCAGGCCTATGTAGCCCAAGGGTGTCAATTAAATCCCTATCGTCGAGAAACTTCCCAATTATATGGTAAAGTACATTTTGAAAAATAAAAGTATGTGCATATACAAGTTATTCAATCCCCCTGATAAAAGGAGCCATTGACAAGCTTCAAATCAATATGGCCACTACATGTAGCCGCTCCAAACTCTATTTATTTAGGACACAAGTTACACAACAAAAAAAGTCTTTGTTTCATTTCACGTTGCAAGGAGCTAACATCCTAGGACATCTGCAGATCCAGAACTAGTTATCTTTGTTTCTTATCACCCTTGCAAAAGGCTAGGACAGGAAAAAATTTCAATCCAACAACACTTGACTCACTAGGTTTGGATATACCTGTTGTGATAGTGCGGAAACGCTCCTGACCAGCTGTATCCCAAATTTGTAACTTAATCCGCTTGCCGTCAAGTTCAATTGTTCTTATCTTAAAATCAATTCTGTAAAAGCAGAGCAATCCGGTAAATATGAAGGAGAAGGAGGAAAAGCCGGGAAAAAGGTTGAGAGGAGGCAGTAATCAGTGCAATGAGGTCTAAATTTACTAGATTTTTCAAGAATGACGATCCCAAACTAGACAGTTCATCTAGTAGCATCCTGCACAAGAGAGCACATTTTTTCTACTTTTTTTTCCAGCACAATATTTTCCTGCTCCAATTCAAAGATCATTGGCGTATAACTTTTTCACAGTTTCTTGAAAACTTCTTCAATTATCAGAGTTACAACTTACACCTCAAATTTCTGCATCATTTGACTAAAACGATAGTCTTGCCAAAGGAAAAAGAACTAACTGCTGAAATAGTATTGCAGTAATTCGAAAAGATGTACTTCGGTGTCTGAAACACAATCTAAGTAGTAGCTCCAGAGGAGAGAGAGACAGTCAAGGATTACAAACCCAATAGTTGTGATGAAACTTGTTGTGAAGGAACCGTCTGAGAATCTCAGAAGCAAACAACTCTTTCCCACACCTATAAATATAACCATCATTAAGTGTAAGCCGTAAGGAACTGATAATAGATGTTATACATGGAAAATATCCTCTATTCTTTGGTGATAAATAAATAAGCAACCTACTTAAGAGTCTAGAAATGAAGTGAAACTGTCACATTTTCCTACTAATTCAACAATGAGTCTCATGTGCTTAGAATGAGAGTTTGACCATATTTATACCCAATTTCCTTCTATAATATGGACAAAATAACCATCCTCGCTCCTCTCGTTAATATACTTCAGGTTTTCAGCTGTATTACTACTAAAATCAGTTTTTTTTTTGAAAGGTTGTGGCCTTAACCTTCATATTCAAATTTTGCATCTTAACTAGAAATCCTTTCTAGAAGCCTGTTCATGGAAGCTCTTGCCTAACAATGATAAGTACCTAAAGTTCAACCTGTAACTAATAGTACTCTAGTCACTTTCTGAAAATAGTAACAACATACTGAAATTGTACTCTCAATTAATTTCACAACTATTTGAAGTAGCTGAAGTGAAAAGGGTGTTCTATGCAGTGTGCCCTTAGTTGAATGAATGAACAAATCAAGCATTTTGGTAGAAGCTGGTTAAGCTTACCAAACATGGGTGTGAGACATCCATTTATCATATTATCAAAGTGATCCATGAAGTATGGTGAAAGAACAAACGTCCAAAGATACTGAGGTGGGGAGTGTAAATTTATAGATGTAATATCACTATAAATCTGAGTGATTCTCATATCCCCGCCAAATTTTTCCCAGAAAAACAAAAAGGTAAAGGAGAAAGGTAAGGAAGCTGGTGGTCAACTCAGAATTAGATGCAGCACCCTTGTTGTTTCACTAAGACTTCTAAATTTGAAATATCTCCCATGTTCCTCCTCCTCCAATAAATTTTCAGAAATAATAAGTCGTGTCATCCTTGAGCTAGTTTTGAAATTTTAATTTCAAAAGTTAGAAAATATCAAAAAAACTTTTTGAACTGACATTCACAGAACGCCATCCCAACCCATATTCAATTTTCTTATAGAACACACAAAATTAATCATAGAAAGAAGAAAAAGTAAGCTAAGAATGATGAACGAATCAGTACACATCTCTGGACACTTGAGGTTAAGAGGCTTCACAAGGAAAATGGAGACATACGAACTGAGATTGCTGAAAATGCATTTGTCAGTACACCATCCCTCAATCACAAGCAAAGACTAGAACTATTTAGCATGAGCTTAACTTAAAAAAGCAACGGAACATAGGATAACCATAAGGAATGTCAAATTGGACTAGCACTTGATCAGAAAAAATGTTGAATTGGAGCAGCATTATGGCACATAGTGCTCTTTAGGAGCTCCATACCATGAGAGAACACCTCACAACAAATGATAAAACTTACTCTCTCTGGTCCAATTTATGTGACACTTTTCATACACTGTAACATTTTAAAATATGTGACACAACTCCATTTTTCCATACAACTTTCAAAATTTCAAATTAGATTAAACAACTAAAAGCTTTGAACTTATATTTAATGTTTGGTCCATCAAATCAACCATAACTTTAATATTCTCTTCCATTTTCATTAGTATAGATATCAAAGTCGATTAAACATATTCTTTTCTATTGTGGCATATCAAATAACATCTTAAACCATCACGGGTACTTGCTACCTTCCACCAACACAAGTACGGGGAAACTCCGCCCACCAAGGCTTGGACATAAGGGAAGAAATGTGACATACTACCCGAAGCCCATCCTAACATCTTAACCAAATCTCACCAATTTCACGTAAAGATCCAATTTTTTCCCCAATTCCTAAGCTCCATTGTGTTTTTCTTCTTTTCTAAAATCTTATCTGTCTGAAAATGGATTCGATTAACTTGTGTTAAGAAAAGGAACAAATCAAAAACAAAGAAAGCAAACTAACCGCTATCGCCAATGAGAAGAAGCTTGATGAGATAATCATAATCTGCTCGAGCCCTAGCTGGTGGAGCTGCCATCGTCTTATTCCGATATTAAATATTTGAATCAACAATCCAAAACCCTAGAAATCTGTTTCTGTAAACACACAAAATGCACAAGAATCAGCCTTTGATTGTATAGAAAAAAGAATGAAGTTCATAAATTCAACAAAAACGCACCGAACGGAGAGAGAGACGGAGGTTATCGAGCAGGTCAGAAAGTCGCCGGCGACACTGGGCTGAAGGGGAAGAAAAATTGTGAGATGGTAGAAAAAATCTACCAAAGCCCAAGCGTGTATTGGTGCGACTTTTGCTTTGTATTGGTATTTGTATTATTTGGGGAAGTGGACCATTTGTTCCTCCAAATCTGTAAAAAAAAAAAATCATTTAAAAAAAAAAGGTGTGATGTATATTTTAATTTTGTCATTTAGATTTGATATATCTTTCGTTAGAAAAGTGGTTCATATATACCTTTACCGTTATAAAAATGGCTCACATATATATTTATCATTACAAAAGGAGCTCACATATACCATTTATCTAACGGGAGTGAAAAAAAATAGTTTTAAATTTTCAAAAAAATCATGTAGGGATATATATATATAATCCTTCTAGCAAAGTTCAAGGTATATTTTAATCTTTTTATACAAAAATTATTTTTTGACTTTTTTTATTATCATTATTCAAGTTTCTTATTTTTTTTCCTTTCATTCTTTAGTGTAAAGAAAAAATTGAAAACTAACTTTTTTCGGCAATATTGACTATTGTAATTTAGTTTTTGTATTTGTAAAAATAAAATTAAAAAATGGGACTTATGTAATAAATTTTACAAGAAAATTAGTGAAACATAAATATATTTGACCATCAAAATAATAAAATTTAAATTGGTCGTTTAAATAAAAAAGTAAAAAAAAAATATGTGTGAGGGGATCAAATATACCCCATATGAGTTATTATTATTTTCAAAAAAATAATTAGAAAAATTAAATTAAAATTAATTTGTTCATTTCCGTTAGAGGAAAAGGGTATATGTGAGTCATTTCTTTAACAGTAGCGGTATATATGAGTCACTTTCATAACGAGGGTTATATCAGCTCTAAATGGCAAAGTTGAGGGTATATCATACCCTTTTTCCAAAAAGAATTATTTCCTACCAGATGTTTGGTACCACCCACATTGAAACCCGACTAAATTCGAATTCGCGCCGCGAAGTCTCACATTAGGGGGTAAAGCGCTTCCTAACAAAGGTGTCATAACAAAGGCGACTCCGTACCCAAAGAGACTTGAACTCGAGACCTCTTAGTTAAGAATTGAGGATTACTTAGACCATCTCCAACCCCACTCTATTTTACTCTCCATTCTCTATATTTGGAGAATAAAATAGAGAATTGAGTCTCCAATCAGACCATCTCCAACCCATCTCTATTTTACTCTCCATTCTCTATATTTGGAGAGTAAAATAGAGAATGGGTTCTCCAACCACTCTTTATTTCACTCTCTATTCTTCAATTATAGAGAGGTGAATAGTAGTTCTCCAAATTTGGAAAACTACTATTCACCTCTCTATTTTACTTTTTGATTATTATAATATTATTTTTATTATATTACTAATTGAGTCTTTATAATTTGTAATTATTTTCTAATGTAACATAACATTTAAAAATATATTATCAACAAGCTACTACTTCCGCCCAA
>JAJOOS010005140.1:0-25136 GCA_029582725.1 Solanum chiquidenum | reverse complement strand
CCCCAGGTACCCATAGATCCGCCCCTGCACGTTAGGGCATTCCCAACTCAAACATCAAATTTTAAACTAAATTTGGTGTCAACACTATTTTTGGTGTAATCAACTTCAACCTATTGCACCAAATTTTACATTAAAAAAGAATATTTCTCTCTCTCTTCATTATTATATTATTATTTCTTATTTCATTTATATTTTCTTATTTCATAAAATAAATTCTTTCTAAAACATTCGCCATATATAATTCATGGAGAATGTCAATTACTACTTTGTTGGATGTTTATTATTTTTGGATATTTTTAAGTGCATTGTATTATTTGTTTAAAAATTTATATGTTTGCATTTTTAATTTTTGTGAAGGTTAATTGTAGTTATATCCAATTATAATTTATCGTAGAATTAACATAAATTTAACTTTAAAAAAAAGTCATACATAGAAAAATTAATTTATAGAAAAGCTAAATTTTATATCTAAAATTAACATTATAAAAATATTACATAAAAAATAATTAAATATACAAGAGATTTAATTAAAACATATAATTTATATAATGTTTAATTAAAAGTTTGTATGATGAAATAATATTAAAGTATTCAAAAAGTAAATTGGTGTGATGAATAGTATTACACCAAATTTGGTGTAATATTATTCACACACCAAATTTTACATCAAATTTAGAATTTGGTGTAAAATTTGATGTTGAGTTGAAGATGGTCTTAGCATTGTTAATAGTCTTTCTGCCTTTGCGAGGTAAAAATAAAATCTGTATATATTTTACTTTTAACAAATTCAACTTGTGAGATATTGCACTGAAATGTCGTTACTGTAAGAATTGTCACCAATGGTATAGCATCAAAGTTCATTTTTTGGCACATCAATATAGCATTAAAGTTCATGGGTGAATTAGAATCATGACATTCAAGATACATGTGTTTAAAAAAGATGGTGTGTGGTTGTCAAAATAAAATAAAAAAATATTGTGATATTTTGAGTTCAAACCCGAAATTCTTTTATTCAAATGGACACCCATTACTACTGCGCCAAAAGCATAATTTTTGTTAAGGGTGTTCAATTTTAAATATATATCATTTAAATGTAGAATTTGATATATATATATATATATATATATATATAAATGTAATTTTCCGATGAATGATATCCAATTGGACACCCTGGGGTGGCTGTGGCTACGCCACTAGTCTTACGTGACATATTACAAATTAGTTCGAGTGGATATCACACAAATAACCACGTAAGACACGTGTTTCTACTTATTCAACTTTATACAAATTTAAGTGTCTACTTATACACCCTCAAAAGTTAGAGATTAACATAATCGACTTTAATTAAGATCAAGTTAAAAATCATGTTTATATATATGTTTTCAAAAACTATGACCAAACACATGTTTTAAAATATTTGAAAATCTATAGCGAAACGCTAGCTAAATGATGTAACACTTGCTTGTAGATTCCAAAAGCAAAATCCGGAAAACAAGCAAGTTGATAGCCAAAAATTGAATGATGAAAGAACAAGTTGATTGAATTGAAGCATGATGGTCCCAACTACCATTGAATGATGGACTTGACCATTTCTTTCAAATTCGCTAAGACTAACGTGGTAGGTTGGCCCAGTCAAGTCATCGATTAGTATATGTGTTAAAGAATAACAAAAGTCCCACATCGATGGTTAGTGAGATAGGTGAACTCTTTATAAGGCTTGGGCAATCCTCCTCCCTTTGAGCTAGCTTTTGGGGTGTGAGTTAGGCCTAAGACCTAATTTAACATGGTATCAAAGCAGGGCCCGTCTCACCCGATGTTGGGACCCCCAAAAATAAAAAATTGCCCACACACCAAATGCTAAGCATTGGGCGTGAGGTGGGTCATTAAAGAATGACAAAAAGTTCCACATCGGTGGTTAATGAGATGGGTGGACTCCTTATAAGGCTTGAGCAATCCTCCTCCCTTTTGAGCTAGCTTTTGAAGTGTGAGTTAGGCCTAAGACCTAATTTAACGATATGTTTGGTTGCCACTCACATATTGCTTTGTCAACGTCAACTTTTTCCTTATTTAACATCTTTCAATTCTTCAATTAAGCAATCTCGACTTTGTCGTCTGGTACATGACATAAGGATAATAATTTCAACATTGAATTGATGATTAACTCTATTCACGTTTGATTTAAGATATTAACATATCCAATGTATCAAACGATCCTTGAAGGTTGCTTTTCCTACTTCGTTAGTTCGCAACTTATTTCATTATTTTTGTAATTTTCGCTTACAAAAAGTATGTAATATATCAAATCAGGTTGATCGCTTTCAAAGAAAACTTAAATGTTAGAGTAAAGTGTTATTATAAAAGGATCTGATTATATATAAAAAGCTTGTTAATCCATATGTGAATGAGGAATCCAAATCACGCCCTATTGTCACACCTATCGATATATAAATATTGTAATACGCCTTAATGATCAATCATTAATAATGGATGCGATTAGTGATTTTGCTAGAATAAGTGTTAACGAGTTTATCGTTTTAATTTAGTAAATAATTCGGAGAAGGATATTAGAAATATTAATTCTTAATATTTACGTACCAAGGCGTAAGCACCGGCAGCAACAGCACCAAGTTCACCAATTTTCTGGAGATGGCTATGGTGCTTCACATTTTTTTCATGATCAACTGGACCACCTTCTTCCTCCTTGTTCTTGTGGTGGAACAAACGGTGATGCTGTTTCTCTTCAGCCATATTATATTGCTTCTCAAAATTAATTAATTGTTGATAAAACGTCGATAGACAATTTGTGCTTTGATATTTTGCTTTTTTCTAGCTAGTCCATTATTTATAGGCCGATGAATTGTATATTACGTAGTTGGCATGAAGGATGAGAAAATTCGTCCATGAATTAGGTGGCACGCCTTCAATTTAATTTAGAAAATTAAATTTGACTTCTTCTGGAAGTATATAATATTATTAATTAATTAATTACTTGTGTGAACGTTAGAAATTTGAATAATTATTTCGAACTAAGTGGGGCTTTAATTTTGACTGGTGGATGCTATTATTATTAAGATAGATGCTTCTGAGATTTTAGGACCTAATCAAACAAGTGGATATAATTATCAAAGGAAAATATTAGTTTGAAAATTTCCTTTTGTTGTTTATTAAACTCAGAAAACAGATAACGCGTACATGGTTCGGCATTTCCCTTTTCAAACTTCTTCTTTTTTTCTGTCTGCGTGTAGGGGCAGAATATTCATCGATCGACATTTCTTTTAAAGAAAGTAAGAATACTTTTATTATTTTCTTCGTTTTAATTAATCATGTGATATTGGTAAACTAGGTGTTAAATGAAAGAAAGAATTATTTTTTTTGAAATTTGTGATCTAAATTTTAGAACAAGTCTTAGACATTTGTAATATTATAGATTATCAAAGTAAGAATTTTTAAAGTTAAGTTATTTACTCAAAATACAAGTACTATTGAAAATTAAATGAAGAAAAGTAAAAGTTCTTCTGAGACGTAGATATTTTGATATATTGTAATATAATCTTCACCGATTCAATAACAATAATCATTTTTTACAAGTGGTGCAAGCGAAAAATTACTTTCTTTAATTTTGATTTATTGTGATATCACTAATCTTATTGGTACGGCTTAAAACTGTTATTATAATAGTGAATTAAGATCTCTGAGGGAAAAAATAATGTTGTGAGATTATATTTGACAAGTGATATCATTAACTTTAATGTTAAATCTTGTGATGATCTTACAGATTCACTAACTAAGTTCCTAAGAAGATAAAAGGTTTAAACCACATCGAGGGGGATGAATTTAAAACTCAATAAATTCTGAATCATATATGAAGAAACCCAACCTGGGGACTAGAGATCCTATAATTACGTTCAATGGAAAAAATGACTTATATGATAACTAGTTATGTATGCACTATTATACTTTTTTTATTCTCTTCCTCTGATGTGAGTATATTTATCTTGTAATGATCTGTGAAGGTTGAGTTTAAAAAATCTTGATGAAATTTGTATATCGTATGAGTGGAGTGTCGAAATTATAGGAGCATCATTGTCAAATTTCACTGATATGACTGTAAAAGTTGATCGCTTTCTATGAGAATGAGCTTGTCCGAATTGAGTTAATATATTTTAGAGGGGACAAGTTAAAAGTTATACTGCTAGATCGGTGAAAATTATACTGCAGTGGATTTGAATCTCCTTAAAGATTGTGAGATATCTGCGGCTCAGTGGAAATATTTATTTATTCATTTTTGTTCATTTTATTTTCAACTGTAATTATAATATATTCACCTAGGGGTGTGCAAAAACCGATTTAACCAATAAACCGAACCGAAAAAAACACTATTGATTTATTGATATTGGGTTATTGGGCTAACGGTTTTTAAACGGTTTTGCAAAAAAAATTATTGGGTTATTGGTTCAGTTTCCGGTTTTATGATTTTTGTTAATGGATAAACCGATAACCCAATAAGACTATACTAAATTTACTAGTCTTATTGTTAATGGTTAAACGATTGTTACTTTCACACTTTTTGTAATGATTCAACGATTGTTACTTTCACATTTTTCCTTTGAATGTGTTTAGTGTCTAAACTTGCAAGAAAAATGATTGTTACTTTTATGATTATTACTTTCATGCCAAATGCTGGAAAAATCATATGGTTTATATGAAAAAAATTTATCGTGTATATAATATATATGAGTATTTTCTTATTAGTTAAACCGAAAATCGAACCGATTAACCAAAAACCGAAAAGAAAAATATATGTTATTGATTTGTTTATCGGTTTGACGTATTTACAATCCGAAAATCGATAAACCGAACCAATAACACATAAAACCGAACTGAACCGATCGATGCGCACTCCTATATTCACCAACATATTATTATCACTTAAAAGGATAATTACAAACATGATATTAACCCGAATTTGCGCAGGGAATTCCACTTTGGAGGAGTAAAACTAGCATTTCCTATTAAAGATTAATTTATTATTAAAATTTAAAATCTCTAATTAAGAATTAAAAAAATCACTTACTATCTTATCATAATCGTCTTATTAGTTGAAGTTCTTATCATTAAAAAGGCCCACTGACATTAGTTGTGACTTTGGCCTTTGGTTTGTGGTTGCTCTCCAACCCAATGTTTTTGGACATTTGTTTTCTTTAAATATCACTTTAGAAATTAGATTTGAACGGAAGATATGATTACAAATTCGATCATCGTAAAATTTTGTAATAGGAAAATAAAATTGTCATATCATCACGTCACACATTAATATATATTTTATCATAAATTTGTGATAGATTCGTTATTAACGCGTATATCATGAATAAATTAATTTGGAATTATTAAAAAATGATTTTCTTATTCAATTCCCAATTACCATCGCAGTTTTCCTCTTTTAAGTGGGAGGAGCTACATAATTAGATGGCAAAGATTGTTAATCATCCACCAAAATATGGAATTACTTAGCTATTAAGGCTAACAGCACGTGGCAAAAGAGAAAAACAAACATTATGACCCTACTACAAGATTAAAATGCCATGTATACGTAACTGTCATTCAAATCAATCTTTATGTTTTGTTTTTCACTGTCACCTCCTACCAAGCCCATCTTACGCGGTATTAGAGGCGAATGCAGATTTTTTTTCAAATATGGGTACATTCAGACAAATATATTGAGTTGGAATTTATTCGAACATGGATGCACCAAGAAAAATATATCAAGTGAGAATTGATTTTTAATTCTCAAGGTCAAAAGCCCAACATTTAGCTAGCGTTTGGCCATAGATTTTCAAATATTCTTAGCAAATATTATTTGGATGAAATTTCACCATGTGTTTGGCCATAGTATTTAAAAAACATAGTTCAGTTTTTTAGAAAAAATATGATTTATACCTATAAGTTTTAAAAACTATCAAAACTAACCATAAGTTTGTATTACAAGTCAATTGAATCTTCGTTGCAACAAATAACAAGTAGTGTTCATGACACTGGAGCAATGTGGTAGTTTGTAGTGAGTGCAACAAGCATCATTCCATACATCGTGAAGTAGACAAAGCACATGACTTTGTTACCCTGAGCCGATTGTTCATCATTTTCATTAACAACCATATCATTACTTTCATATTCACTAAATATTTCATCACTACTATGGTGTTCACGTAAAAAATTATGTAATACAACGCAAACAACTACTATAGAGGGTGTTTTTGTAAAAGATAAAAGTTTGGTGTAAAATTTCAATTTTTAAAAGATCCCAAATAATGAGATTTGGCCCAATACCAGAAAAAACTAGTATTTGGGAATTTGGGATATTTGCCAAAAAAATTTGCCAAATAATGAAAAATTGTATGGACAAACACTTTTTGCCAAATTTTTTCCCAAATATTACTTGGGAAATCTATGGCCAAACGGGTCCATGTGTACCAGATAGACTTCTTATAGTACGAGTGTCAGAATATAATAATATACAAATTTTAGAAAAATATATACATAAAATATCTAGTTTAACGAAGAGACCACATATTCCGATGCCTTATTTTTACCTTTAGAT
This sequence comes from Solanum chiquidenum, assembly GCA_029582725.1. Classification (NCBI taxonomy): domain Eukaryota; kingdom Viridiplantae; phylum Streptophyta; class Magnoliopsida; order Solanales; family Solanaceae; genus Solanum; species Solanum chiquidenum. The sequence continues at coordinate 18,541 of JAJOOS010005140.1, read as the reverse complement.
TCGCCACTGCGTGGTATGAATTTGAATTAGCCAAGATATCAATATAAATATTGAACAAATAAATAATAATAATATATTCAATATAATTCAAAAAAGTAAAATTTGGAGACAATAGAATGTGTGCATATTATATCCATACCTCATAGGTAAAGATGTTGATCTGATAGACCTTGACTCAATAAAAAACAATAAATAATAATAAAAGGTAAGAATCAACAAATAATAACAAAACAGTACCGTAATAAAATAATACACCAAACGAAATATAAGAAATACCACTCAAAAAGCAAATTAATCGATAGACAAAGTATTACATGGTGAGATTAACATAGAAACACAAAATCAAACACTCTGAAGGGAAACATATACACATAGTAGTATCTTTTATTTATATTAGACAAACAGGTGCCTAAAATAGTTAAAATTTGATTAGTAGTGGTGTCCTCCCTCAGCTTCTTTTTTCTCTTTCTTGGAATCTTTTTTCTGATGATGTTCATGGAATGCAAATCCACCAGCACCAACTGCAGCTACTGCTGCTATCTCTTCCTCTATCTTGTGCTTGTGTGCATTCTCTGGGTCCTTCTTTGCCTTGTGCTTCTCATGCTATATATTTATTCAACCACAAAGAGAGTAAGAAATTAAAGAAGACTTAATTGTAACGTATAAAAAGAAAATATCATAGTATATCGACTATAGAATATATATGTTATTATTTACGTACCAAGGCGAAAGCACCAGCAGCAACAGCTCCAAGTTCACCAATCTTCTCGAGATGGCTGTGGTGCTTCACTTCTTTTTCATAATCAACTGGTCCACCCTCTTCCTCCTTGTTCTTGTGGTGGAACAAATGGTGATGGTGTTTCTCTTCAGCCATATTATATTGCTTCTCTAAATTAATGTCAATTTACAAATGGTTGATATTTTGATCTCCAAAATGTCCATTATTTATAGCTGATTAATTGTATAGACAATGTCCAAAAATATTAGCTAGCGTGAGTGATGAGAAAATGTTGTGAAAGGGATTTCTATATTAGGTGGAACCTTCAATTCTTATGATATTTTTATATAGTATAATTTGATTTCATCTGGATGTATATATTATTAATTAATTACTTACTTGTGTAAGCGTTAGAAATTTAAAACAATTATTTATAGTTTATTTCGAAATAAGTGAGGTTTTGACTGGTGGATGTTGTATCTGCTAAATGTTAGTTTGAAAATATCCTTGCGTTTACCTAAATCAGAAAACAGATAACATGTGGTTCGGCATTTCATTTTCAAACTTTTCTTTTTTTTGTGTGTACGTGTAGAAGAAGAGCTGGAATTTAGAAAGAAAAAAAAATAAGGGAAAAAGGAAAATAAAAGTGCATTTTCTAATGACTAACGTCTAATTTAAACATATATGATAAAAGAAAAAAATTAAGAAAAACTAGGTAACTAAGCAAAAAATAAACATAGCTACAATGTATAATCTAGCATACTTTTAAAAAATTGTCTAGCATAGTTATACTTGGGATTTTATAGCAAATTTTTCCTCTCTCTTCCTTTTATCGCTCGTCTCTCTTCCCCTCTCCCTTTCTCACTCTGCTCTCTATCCCTCTCTACAATTAATATTTTGACATGACATACGTTTTCTTTAATAAAAATTAATACTTAGACCTAACCCAACATACCCTAGATAGACGTGAGTTCTTGACTTTACTTACTTCATGCTTAAGCATTGGGGATTTGCTTTCTTCACTAAACTACTACTAAAAATAGAATTAAAATTTGTGATCACACTCATCACTTATTTATCAAGCAGGGACTAATCTTCTCATCTAATTAAAGATTAAATTCCACTTAACCTATTAAATGACACAATGAACCCCTGGCATCTCAAATCAATGGCCAAAAATGATTGTGTCATTGCGTTTATTCAGTTCAATATGTCAAAAAAGGTACTACTATGCAAAGCTAAGTGGCATGGAATGCCCAGAAAATGAGTTTAGATTTCATTCTTTTTATCATGTAGCCAACAACTTAAAAACTGTTAGACACACAATTGGGATTTGTAGGCAACCAATGGCTTAAGTTAACTGTTCAGAATACCTTCGACACTAAGAAGACTTTCAACTTTAGACATGAGTGGCGAATTAGGACCAAAACATACAGTTGACAGAAAAGCTCCATAGATTAAGCAGTGAATACCAAGCAGGAACAATTTTACCCGTATCTCGTTGTGATTATCTTCTGCTTCCAATCCAGAATCTGTTTTGTCTGCACTAGGACTTGTTGCATGAGTTGCAAAGTGACTAAAAGATGGCATCCTACTCCCAAGCCATCTAAAATTAATGGGATCTTCAACTACTTTCAAGTAACCACCTTCCTCTGTGAGGAAATCCCAGATTTTTGGTGTTGTATTGCTAACACAACTCAAAAATTGGCTAGTTACATCAGCAAATTCTGCATTTTCATCATGACAATCTGCAAATTTATATCTAAACCTTTCAAGCAGTGTGCATTTGCCACAAAGTTGATACGACGAAAATGAAAATTCCTCAATGTGTCTTCCCATTGAAAGTAAGTTCCACGCGGAGCTTCTGACAAGACTTAGTAGAGTTTCACCAGCAGTCGTCCAAAAATTTGACACAGCCACAATGAGACAAGACTCAGATTCTAATAAATGCTGGGTGGCACCTGCAAGCAACAAGGCATATGCTGCACTCGTTCTACTTATATTAAAAGCTTCAGTTTGATGTTCATCACATTCGGGGTCTAGGGCCAGCAGTTCACTTACAGAGACTTTATATGCAGAAGCAAGTGTCATGTAGGCATGCAAAGAGACATGGTGAAGAGGGTGTAATCTGAAGAGCTGATGAAATTTTTCTCCATTAGGCTTTAGAAGTACGTTAACATGATCTAGAGTAAGCAGGATTTCGAGTTTTTCACAACAACTCTTGGGGTCATTACATGACAGGAAGTCACCTATAGCGTCATTCAAGCAATCCATCAGCTTCTCCATTACATGGTCCTCATAAAAGTTGTCACCAGAAGCCATATTTGAACAATCGAGATTTAAAATTAAGATTTCCTACACAAGAAAATTCACAAAAGATGTTAATGATCCTAAAGGCTTAGATACGCCATAATTCTTAGGAGAAAAAACAAGAAGAACAATGATCTTCAACTCAGCTTGATTAGTTCGAACGTCAAAGCAGAACATGGGATAAAAGAAAAAAAAACTCCCAAAGAATAAAAGGAAGAAACGAACAATATGATGGAAAATTACAAGAGAAAATATATAAACTAGACTTCTTAGCAGATTGTTAAAAACCAGTCCGGAAGCTTTTGGGCTATTTTTAATTTTCTTATTGCTATTGATGATATACATTATGTTTCATTGACATAGAAAAGGCATATGACAAAGTTCCGAGGGAGGTTCTATGGAGATGCTTGGAGGCTAGAGGTGTTCCTGTGGCATACTCTAGGTCGATTAAGGACATGTACAATAGAGCCAAGACCCGAGTAAGGACAGTGGGAGGAGATTCGGAGCACTTGTAGTTGTGATGGGGTTGCACCAGAAATCACCTCTTAGTCCGTTCTTTTTGCCTTGGTGAGCACTTACCAAGTATTAACACCTTAGTTTCTTTGAAACAACATTTATAGTCACATCTCATCTGCATGATCATCAAACTTTCATACGTGTCTATCAACTGTGGGCTAATTCTTTTACTGTCTAAGTGCATTCTGATTGCCATCAGATTTGATGGCAGACCAAATTAAAGGAAATTAAAAGACAAATATGCTGAAACAACAATGGCAGCAATGTATTCATCAAAAAAAAACAATGGAAGCAAAATCAAAGTAATGAATGAAGGAACCCTCCAAATTACAACTATTTATTTGTCAATTACACAATAAATAGATCATAATAAAAGAAAAATGCTCCAATTACTAGATTACCCACTACAACTCGAATTAACAGGAATATGCTGCAATTACCAAACATAAATTTATAAGGTATGGAAAATCAAAGAGGTGAAACTGGAATCATTTTAAGTAGGAGCTTACAGTTGGACGAAAATGATGGTTTTACGATTACGGTTCGACTGTACATCACTTATGCATACCTTCTAACCATTGTTCTCAAACCATATGATTTTACCTGCAGACAATGATCCATATAAGTCGTAGGCATTGCTCTACATCGTTTACAGCAACAACTGAACCTGTACTTCGACCACAATTCTGATTGCCTCATCACCTGGAAGACAAGTAAAGTCACTATTAAAACTGTTTTCTTCTTTTGAAAGTTGGCATGGTTAACATAGGACATCATTAAAAATAACTTGTAGAACTTAGCTGTCATCATCCCTATATACTGGATTTGCAAATGACGAACAATTCTGGTAAACAATCTAAGCAACAACTCAAATAAATCAAATTGATAATGTCACGGTGATATTATCCATAGCCTAAACAAGCATTGGAACCAGCATTTTGTTCTGTCATAGAAAAAGTATCTAAACTGGCACTTGATTCATAGTTCATACGTGAGTTCAGAAGGTTCTCCATCAAGAAACATTTGATAAGAAACACAACAACAACATACCCAGTGAAATTCAACAAAGTGGGGTTAGGGGAGGGTTAGAGTGTACGCAGACCTTACCGCTACCTCGTGGAGGTAGAGAGCCTGTTTCCAAAAGACCCTCAGCGCAAGTGCATCAAAACCAAGTAAAAAAAGATGAAAACAATGGAGAACGCATAGTGGCTAATAAGAAAAGCAGTGTCAAGTATACAAGAGAGAAACAGTAACAACAACAAAATAATGTAATAATCAAAATACAATAAACATCATACCACAAGAACTACAAGGGTACAGCTAGTCCTATGACAGGCACTAAACCTATGCAAGGAAAGATGACACTCTCCCCTACTAGCCCTCTACCCTAATACGCGACATCCACTCTTTCCTATCTATAGTGATGTCCTTGAAATATGACGTTGTGCCATGTCCTTCAAAAGATTGAGAACAACTGTACCTTAGGCTGTAACAAGTCAGTGTATGTAATCAACACTTCTTCACTTCTTAGGATGCCCTTTATACTTCTAAGGATTATCTTCGGACCACATGCTTCACTTCCACCTATCGCCAAACAACGAATGAAAGCAGAAAGAAAATCACATTTACTTTCCATCAAGATTATCAAAAAGACCATAACTTTGGAAAAGAAATTACAGTAGTTCATTACCAATCACTAACATGGATTTCTGAAGTTCAGTATTACTATTAATTGGTTCACTTTCAATGCCAGCAGCACCAGTCTCCGTAGCTGCTGGATATATCCTACTCTCCAATATCCCTCCAGAATCTGATGCTGTACAAAACCTGTAAGAAGCATTAGGAGAGCAGCTATGATTGACCCATGAAAACGGTACATCATACACACCCACCCCTAAACTTCTCCCATCCTTATCATACACTTCCACTGCATTCGTCAGCACTAAGCAGAGCACTGCAGCTTCCACACTATACTCTTCATACAATAACTCCCTGTTGGTATCCAAACCTAAACGCATTCTTCTTGAAGCTGCCAAAGCCTTTGCCCCATCACGAATTCTTCCAGAAAGTCCATCATCATTATCATCGCAGTGTTCTTCCAAGAACATTACTTTCCTGAAATTCGTCACCAACCCACCAATTCTTTCCAAATTTAATAAAGACCCATTTGATTCTTGGATGAGATGAAGCGTTTGGAAGCGGTGGAGGAGGCGGAGGGAGAGGCGAAGGTCGGAGGAAGTAGGGAAATTGGTGTAAAGGGGTTGAGGAAAGAGGTGAAAGAAGTGGAATTCTGACGAGGAGAAGTGAATAGGGGAGTCGAGAGAAGAGCATTGAAGGGAACAGTAGCGAATTAAGTGATTTGGATTGGGATTTTTAGGGGAGAAGAAGGGAGGATAGTGAAGGGAAGGGGGAGGAGGGAGAGGAGAAAAGCAAGAAGAGCAGTGAGAGAGGAGTGTAGAATGGTGGAGGGAAAGAGAAAGCGGTGGGATTGGAGGAGTGAGGTCTTGGCCTATTAGAATGGCTTCTTTTGCTCTCATCTCCATTTTTCACCTGCTATTTCTTTTCCTTTCTGTTGGTGTTGGATGGTAAAAGGGTAAATGAGCAAATATACTTCTCAGCTCCGAAAATCTTAGTAACTAAATTGGTTGATTATCTGAACTTTGGTGAGAGTTTGATTTCTTAAATCAACATTTGTTTTTCATATTGGTTTTGGTTTTCTGAAAGAAAAGTCTGCTACTTAATTCATATCCCATCATTATTAGTTTTTTGGTTTCTAAAAACTCTTCCAAATGAAGCAAGTATATACAATGCAAATGCTTATATCTGGTGAATGATTAATACATTGAACATCAGCTGATCAAAGTTTGTCATCCTGCGAAAAATTAAAGTCATAACATTTAAAAGGAGAAAAGAATGAAGCAGTTGGACCAAATGGATTAACCACTTTAAACATGTATCTAATCAATTTTCTTTGCAAATACAGTGAAGTGAGAAACTGGAGGCTTCCACAGAACACGATCTTTGAAACTTAAACACGAATAACTTCAAAACGATGATCCAAGCACTAGAAAGGCAGCACGCCAAGACTACTGCTTTACTTCAAGTGCAGATTCTATGCGTTGCATCAATTGAGGAGCATTGAGTGCGCCCTCCTGAAACAAGACATTAAAGCAGTTACATACACTTGAGCTAAATACTAAATCAACTAGAAAATTTGCAACAAAAAGAAAATCCACCAAACCTCAAGTCCAGGGGAAGAGCTAGGTTGGACCTAGGGATTCAGACAAACCCCCTGCGATGGAAAGTTACACTCTTTATACATGGTTAAAATTATTTTTTATGTATATTAGTAGATGTTGGACCCCCTTTGATTTTTTCATGTGTTTACTTTTTCGTATTTTGAAACCCTTGGCAAAATTTTTGGCTCCACCACTACTCAGGGCTTGTTGCTGATGTGCCTGACTTGCAATTTTCTCATATTCATATTCATATATCCAATATAGTCCCTCAAAGTGGGGTCTGGGAGGACGCAGACCTTACCTTTACCTCAAGAGTAGAAAGTGAATTGACTATTTCTCACTCAAATAAAATCTTAAAAGCTATATACACTTTCAAAGGTCCTCACCCCCGTGCAGTTTTTTGTTTCTTGATTGTTTTCAATCAGCTATTTGATCATTTCTTTTTTCTACTTCTTTTGGCTTTGGGTGTACGAGTGCAAGAGGGAAAGAGGCATAATATGCTCAAAACTCACAAAGTAATAAAAACTTGAGTCAGAAAGAGGAAATCTATCTACTTGGTAACTTTAAAAGCTTTTCCCTACTAGTTACTACCAAAATCATTCAAAAAGATGTTCTGGTAGCTTTGACATGAACACTATCGAATAACCAACATGAAAACAAGTAAAATAACAAGATCTATTCCACTTACAAAGCGATCACAAACGTCTCCATCCTTGAACAATATGAAGGTTGGCAGTGCCTGTATTTTGTACTTATCTGCGAGGTCTGGGTACTTCTCTGTATCAATTTTCACCACTTGAATTTTATCTTTCATCGATTCACCAACTTCGTTTAGAATAGGAACCATGAACTGGCAAGGACCACACCTGCAATCCAGATTTTAGATCTATTCTTACATGATTTGGATGTACGTCGTATTATTGAGAAATGCAAAGTTTTTGACCCCACATGTGAATTCAAAGAACTTAAGATTGAAACAAATAGCTATATCCACTTAGCAATACTGTAAGCATTCATGTTCTTCTACTTTTGATGTAAAGAAAGGTTGAAGGCTGCCAAGGAGAGTTCAGCGTACCAGGTAGCATAGAAGTCAACCAATAATGGTTTCTCAGAGTTCTCCAACATATCTTCAAAGGAAGAAAATGTTTGCTTCTTTGCTTCAACCTAATTATACAGATACGATTCAATCAATCTAAGCAATTACCGTCATTTTTTTAAAAGCAAAAACTTAGAATGCAATATTTTCAAAGAGTACATAACGGGCAAAGGTCAGCAGATTTAAGATAATGATGTCAGTGAGGGATAAAATCAAAAATTGATTTAATCAAGGCAATGCAATTCAGCAGCTCAGGCTGATTACATTGCTAAACAAATAGACATCTAGTTGTAACAGAAAATGAAGCATTCAACAAGAAGGCACTGAATAAATAGAAAAGCAGACGTCTAAAGTCCTCCAAGAGCATATTGCTAATGAAGAACAACGACCTTACATCAGATTATAGCAAGTGAATAAAAAATTTATGTTTTGTTCTCTGACAGTTTACATCTACTGTAATTTGATATTTACTTGGTCAGATAGTATTCTCTCTCAACTTTTGTATGAAACAAAAAAGTGGCTCACTTTCCACACAAATAAGTATACTAATTTGTATCCAACAAAAAAGAATATAGTTCATTTCACCCTTTCCTGATTTATACATCTATTTTGGAGGATCCTAAAATATGTGACACACTTCTACAACTATACAGTGAATCTGATTCTACTCTCATTTCTTTCGAAAATTCAAAGTTCACCTTTAGAAAATGGTGTAATTAATATTTTCCCCTTTGCACTAGCTTATCAATTAGTTGTTTCTTCTTTATACTTAACAAGACGATGATATTTTGAGGACTTGTCAATAAGCAGAAGTGACGATTATACTCATTTCAGTGTTTCCAAGCCAGTGTAATGCCCATCGCCTAAACATATCAAGTTACGAGGATACGCGGACAGAAAGCACACTTCAATGCCCGTGAAGCGTGGGGGGATCAAATTAACAGACTCCTAGCAGATGTCAGGTTCATTGAGAATTTAATAGAGAGAGCTACCGTGAGCTGTAATATTTGATGACAGAGAAGATGACTTGGTTATCATGTCATTCAGGCTTCAGCATAAACAAAACTTCACATGAGAGAATTTTTCGATTATGCCAGGTTTAGTCTATCTGTTACTCTAAAATAACAAAAGCCTGAGCTGAATAACAAAATAGACGGAGGAATGTCTGCAATATCTGCCCTTATTTGCTAATGCTGCAGGGATCCTCACGACTTGTACACAAATTCATGTAAAACATAATTTTGATTTCTTAATCTAATAGTTTGATATTAAGTGCAAATAAGAACTCAAAGAGAAGAATAAACAACAGGTCACATCATTACTAAAACTATTACAATTTCACCTCTTTTGTTCTTCACCAATATAGAACTCTTCCACCTCCACCCCCAATCGAAGAAAAAAATAAGAAAGAGTCCAACCAGAGAAACAGATAAATGGAGCAGCAAAAAGACAAACTACAGATATGGTTAGTACCTCAAGGCCTCGACTCCATATACAAACTGATAGTTACACTTAAAATTACACATTTAACATTTACTAGCCATTAAAAACAGAAATGTAGCATATAAAACCCCAATACAGATGCCAGTGAAGAAAAAAAAATTCAAACGAAAGGGTAATTCACAACAAGCACAAAGTAAATCCATCTTAATACTCAAAATTCTAAGAAATCAAACTCCAGAAGCCAAAACTCCAGCAGAAAAAGGTCTACACGATAAAATCAAAGAAAATTAGCATACAACATCAAACAAAAAATATTTAAGAACACAAAAAGAAAACACCCTTTTTGGATTTGAGCTAAAAGAAATGAAATACCAGAGAAACAAGACGTGAAGACCCTTTCTTTGACTTCAACCCATAGTTCCCAATTTGAACACGACGAAGCTCTCTGGGAAATTGCAAAGAAGCCAAGTACGAAAACTTTGTAGAAGAAGAGCAATTCGCCGATGGAGAAGCCAAAGCTCCAGCTCCGGCTCCGGCAGCAGCTATAGAAAATGCCATTTTGGAAGGAAGAAAACGCGAGAAAGTTGGAAGATTATGCGTTTGTGGGAGTGTGAAGAAGATTGAAGAAATAAGAAAAAAGTTTGGATTAGGTGCGGTGGGTTGTAGAGTAAGGCAACTAATTTGGTTTAATAAATAATAATCGTGCCTTTGAAGTTTTGTTTATGACTTCCAATTGCAAAAAGTATCTCTTGCACGGCTTCTTTGCTTTTGTTACACACTACTTTAATCCATTATTAGTGACAATACTCAAAGCTGTTAAAATGGGTTTGTCCCCACCCTTGAATTAAATGGAGTTGGATTCAATTTTTTCAGTTCATTTGGGAATAAGGCTTTTTAGCGCAGCCTCATTTGGCTCACTGGCCTCGTAGGCCCAACCTACAAGCCTCAAAAGTCAGCCCGCGGACTGTGAATTTTAGAAATATTTATTTATTTTTTGGTGAATAAACATTTTATTAACCAAAATGAGAATTAGAAACCATTAAAAGAAACGAACACAGCCTGGACATCTCCAGGACTGTATACTTCCAGCATCTATCTAACTACTACTATCCATTACTTACCCTATTCATTCCACATCAGAAATTAATTATACAGGGTACCAATCTAACATCTGTAATTTCATGTTTAGTTTCGGCTTCATTCCTCCGGATAATCCTGCTGACTTACTCATCACAGCTTCTATTCTTCTTCTGAAATAGCCTCTGGTTTCTCTCCTGCCAAATGTAATATACACTTGTTGCAAGTGCTAAGGCGATATATTTCAGCTTCTGGTAGCTTCCCTTTATAATGATCTTCCCTTTATTAAATATATTTTAAGTAGTATTTTGCTTGTTAAGATTTTGTCAATAAATATTACTTAAAATTAAGACTATATTTTATACATATCTTTTATATTTTAGAGTTATTAGTCCATTAAATTTTCTTATTAGCCCAAGTTCATTACTCAATTATAACTATGAATCTTTGACCGCTTTTACTTTTGTTTTTATGCCTAATTTTTTCACTTCTCCTTTATTGATTTGTTTATGAAAATAGTGATCATGTAATGTTTTTTGTTCGGATGAATGTTATGAATGTTGTATCTTGGCTATTATGTATTTGTTTTGTAAATATTCACTGAAGTATGTGTAATTCATGAATGAATTTATGTATGTATTGATGTCATGTTCATCGGACATCAACGCTCGTATTCTTTCTAAGAGGAAAATGTTGTCCGTTTTTTGGTTGAAGGGCCAACCCGTCCCAATCCGTGGTCCGCTTAGGGGTGGGTTGGCCTGCTACTTTATAGACCCTTTAATTAAAAGGGTCAGCTCCTCTCAACCTATTTAATTCTCTAGCCCGTTAGGGTTGGGTTGGATTGGGTTAGATCAGCGCATTTTGACAGCTCTAACAATACTCCCTTGGGATACAATTGTTGTCCAAACATCAAGTTGAACTGAATTTGAATAGGTTAAAATGGCTACTCAGTTAATAAAATCGACTGACTAGGTTTCTTGAAATGGTTAAAACAATAAGTTGTAACCTAACTCTTGCCAAGTTATGATTTCTTTGTCTGTTTTCTTACAATTTGTTTAATTACCTAGTAAATCTATTTTTTTCTTTATTTTAGTTACATGTATAATATATCAAACAACTTGTTTTTTAAGAAAGTATTATGATAAAATAAAAATAAAAAGTTCATCCAATTAATACGAAGAAGACAAAAGTGAGTGGATCTCTCCATTTGTAATAGTTTTTTTGTATTAACGTACAAACTTGATCTTCTAATAATAAGAAGATGCGATTAATAGATTAAGTGCAAAAGCTGAATTGGCAACACGTGAGATTTAAGTAAAAGTCAAATTTAATGGAAACAGCAATTCTGTTAAATGGATTTATTTGTGATGATCAAGTTGTAATATAGAGTACTACAATGCAACTAATTCGACATTTTGGACCAAACACATTTAAATTGTTTGTACAATAACAATATACCCAGTATGATCTCACACAAATGAGATTTTGGGATCCGAAGATAGGGTTGCAAACCTTACCCTCTATCTTTGTAGGGTAGAGAGGTTGTTTCTGAAAAATCATCGGCTCTCTCCATCAGAACCCCCGCACCCTGCAATCACTCAAAAAGGGGTAAGGCGAGTCCTCAAGTAAACAATTTTAGTTAACAAAAGGCAACCGATAAAAAGTCAATTTTTCTTATTGCTAACAGTGAATGAGCAGATACTATCTCTATTAATAACACTCCACCAGGAGAGAAAATTCAATTATTATTTTTGAAGCCAAAGCATTACATACAAACAACAAAAACACCAGGTGAATGCCTATTCTGGCCTAGCCTAATGTTACAAATTCTGTGTCTCGTAATCATCTTACCTGTGGTAGAGCATTTTGTGGGAGTTGAAAGTTGGCTGTCTCACCCGTCGCTGGTCAATGTGAAGGCAAGAAGAACCATACTAAGAGTAAAGATAATGGTTCCACCTGAAAAGAGCCACATTGCTTTGCTACTGGAGTTTTCCCTAACATGGCTGCTCACTTCTACCTCCTTAAGAAGTTCACGTATTTCCTCTATATCATCGTCCTTTGCTGCTCGCATTAGCCTACCCTGAATCTTCTCGAGCCTACGAAGCCTTGTGGCCTTTGACTGATCCTTCATTGGCCAGAAAAGACCTGTCATCTTCCAGAGCATTATTCCCACATAGATGGCCACAACGACATCTACACTGTAATGATGGCGTTCTCGTATTTCTCTTTGAGCACTATGAATCACAAAAATCCAGATGAGTGCTGAGCTATAGCCACCATAGGCTTCCTGCATGTGTTTATCAAGTTTCAAGCCAAATGATTTTGGTTGGACACAGCAATTTAGACTTCAAATTTAGGGAATGATAGACGCATATATATACCGTCCATGCCATAGCTGTCAGCACGGCAACAAGCATGTGTCCGCTATATATAAGGTCATTGCAACCCCCTGACGCTTTCTTTAGCAGATGATACCAAGCAGATGATCCCTCAGGAGCTGTAGGCCGAAGGAAATCAATCAGAAAGCTCATTGAACCCCAATCTGGTCGAAACTCCGGATCGTATTCCCCAGGATCAGCTGAAAGCAAAAGTAAACATAGAAATGAAAGATCAATACTATGTACTAGAATTCAACCAACAGCATCAAAGAGCTAAAAGAAACTGGCTTTATGAGCTTTCGTGATCGCAGGCAGCATTTCTTATTGAACAAATGTATAGAGCTTTTTCAATTTTGGATCAATCTGACATGTAGTTAGTAAAGAAGAACCAAGTAAGAATTCCAGGACAGAAGAGAGGATCAGAAGGGAGAAATACCATATGCTGTGTCCCAGTTTATGACGTTCCGTATGGCATTTGAATCTGTGGCATATGGTACATAATATTTCTGAGCCCAAGGATGAGGGTGCTGAGGAACAAGGAATCTAGCAGATGCACACCATGGTCGAGCAGATGGTAGAATTGTGGAGATAAAAGTTATGGCCCGAAGTAGCCTTCCGATACCCATTGTGAACATGAATCTTGCACCAAGCCCAAGACCAGGAGCTTCAACCGATTCAAAGAGTACAGAGAAAGCAAGCATGATAAACAGCATCAGAAAATGATGTAATCCAATTATACGAGCTCTCAATATATCAACCACTGTTTGAGGTAGTTTCTCATTCAACGACAGCACCAACCACTGACCAACATCAGGAAGAGGGGATGCATCACTGTCAATAATTTGCAAAGAGAAGAACTTGTAAAGACTATAGATGGTCATTTAAGAAAGAGAGATCAAATATAATGAAGCAAAGTTATAATTGCTATTTTTGCTTACAAAAGGAAAAAGATACAATTGTTAATTTTCTTTTCTGGAAACAAGCCAAACATTATAAATTGGGACCAAGTATGCATCCTCTCTTCTAAACTTTCAATCTTCTAGGAGGCAAAACAAGGTTGCATGCCATGATTGATAACATAACCACTTCAGGGCATTCTGATCGTGTCTACAGATATCCGTAAGACTTGTTGAAAAAAATGAAATTTATCCATGTTTCAAGAAGCCTTTCACCACTTCACATTGTGCTTCAACGATAGACATATTTCTCAAAAACAAGAACAGAAAAGGAAATCAATGTCAAACTGTTAAACTTCTACTAGTGGTGATACTGGAGGCAAAGTTTGTTAATTGTGATGATGCAAGCCAGATTTTCCTTTATGTTACTTGCCTTAGACAACATTTTAGAACTATCAATTCAGCATCTTTGTGAAATTCTGCTATTAAGAAACATTGTCGTATTGTATCTCACTAGAATCTAGACCATGTATCCTTACACATCTAGATGACATTAGCATATCTAGAATCCCAAGAAAGATCACACCTAACCAATCCAAGCTAACCAAGACATGCAACACAGGTTCATTTATGATTTTAAATATAGCACAATTAGTTCTCTCTTTTGATTATGACGTTACTAGCTATCTGTTTTTATTTTGCTTGAAAGTGTCTCAGTATAGAAGCTTTGGAAAAAGCTCAAAAAGATCCCTTTTTTTATCACCTAACATCTTCATCCTTACCCAGTTTTCTCTTTGCTTCCTTAGTTTCAAGCTCCCTCTCCTCTTTATCAAAATTCTCAGAGAGGTTCCCATCCTCGATTTCCTAAGCCTTATACCTTCCCGGTTTTCCTCCACTTCCTCTATTAGTTTCCAAGCTCCGTCTACTCATCTTGAATTCAGTCAGAGAAGTCCCCAATTTAAAAAATCCAAAAAGTCGCCCATTCCCAAATTCTAACAATCTGGTGATATGGTACAAACTCAAACAACATATGCTTTGTCATTTCCAAAAGATGTATCTAAAAAGCAACAGTGCCATGATTCCAGTCTTATTTGGATCACTTGGCAGAAGAATGTGAGGATTTAGTTAATGATGATCATCACTTACATAATTTAATTAATCACAAGAAAGAATTATACGCAAAATACCATTATTCACAGACACAAGACATACCAAGAGCACAAACTAATCCACTTAAGATTTTCGTTACTTTTGAAATCTAACAAAGGACTACCCATACCAATGCACTGCACTATGTTGCTCGAACTCTTTAAAAATGTTGTCGGGATGCATGTTGGATCCTCCAAACGTAGTGCATTTATGGAAGATCAGTCTTGGGTGTGGGCAGCATTTTGGAGAGTCGGAGCAACATAACTTAAGCAAACCGAAGCAAATAGAAATGCATCACTCTTAATCCTGTCTCCAGGATAGATGAGATTGACCTATACCAATTTTTTTGGTCTGATCTATCAGCTTAATTAATCCCAGTATAGAAATCCAAACCTTGTGTTTTTCCCATAAATGGATATTTGCAATCTTCAATGAAAAAATTCAAAAGTATGTATTTGTGATTTGGAAGGTAACTCAATACACAATTTCTGCATCTAACTCTGCTTAGATTTTACAATGTAACAAAATCTATAGAGCAATTGAGAAAAAACCCAAATTAGATCACATTTGGGATGCAAACAAGAAATAACCATTTCCATTTTTCACAATACAAACTCAAACTTACCATTAACAAGCTCAAAAATGCACTCAACCCCAAGTCAGTTTTCCCATCCAAATCTGAAACCCATTTACCCAATATACACAAATTTGCCAAAACTTCCAAATATTGAAACAAATCCATAAAATTATTAATAAAGAAAGAACACTACGTTAGGTATATACATACCTGTTCCATTCAAGACCAAGAACGGCAGTGACAGAGCGGACAGAAATGGCTTCAAAAAGAAGAGCAGAGAGCAAAAAAATCATTGCGAAAATAAAGGGTATAGCTGAACGGAGCTCCGATGACCAGTGTTTGTAAAACGGAACCCGAATAATAGCAGCGATCGCCAATATGGTCCATAGTGCCGGCTGTAACCGGTCATGCCATGCCGGAGAAATAAACCGGAGATAGTCTACTCCGATGTAAGCAATTGCAGCAAATCCCAAACCACCTCCTCGCCGGTTTTTCAAGATCGCCGGCGACCGCTTCATTTTATCTTTTTGGTCGGTCGGTGCTAGTGAAGTACTAGGATTCTCGCTGACCGGAACAAGTTTGAAGCTTTCTCAATTTCCTTGTCCTTTTTCTTTTATTCGTGCATTATTAAATTAAAGATTTCAAAAAAAAAAAAAAAAATCAGAAGTGTATTTATGGTGGAGTATTATTGTTTAGATGTAACATAATTTTTTGACAGGAGTATCTATCAAAAATAATATTTCTATCTTTCACGTAAGACAAGGTTGTATAGGCTTTACTTGTGAGATTATTTTGAGTATGTTATTATTGTTTAGATAAAAATATTATGAATATTTAAAGATTTTTTGAGTTGAAATCAATATTTTACTTACATTCAAAATATTTTCAATATATCAATTAAGATTATATGCTTAATGTATTTATGAATATTTATGGACAAATTAGTAGAGAATATTGCTCCTCGCTAATTTTGAGTCACTTCAATTTTCGGATAAAAGTCTGATTTCTTTTTCATATTGAGATCTAAGAATGTTATACACATCTTGTTAGGTTATTATTATTATTATTATTTTATATATATATATAGTAAGCATCCACAATTGAAGTTTGTGAAAGTATATGTGTTGGAACCTGAACTGAACTTGAGAAAGGAACTTGTGAAAGTTAAAGATTTGTAAGTGTAAATCAACATTTAGCAACTTTCACATATAACAAACATAAAAATCATATTTGTATGTTATAATTATAGTTTGCATAATTGCGCTTCATAGCAAATTTTATGTTTGCTATGGAGCTTTTTGTATAATTCACTAGAAACATCCAATTTTATACAAATTGTTCAGTTTTGTATAAATTCATTTATAGATTGTAATTTGTATAATAAGATCTGTATTTATATAATTATAAGTATATAAGACGAAAATATATGTATTTGTATTTGTATATACACTTTTCTCTCGCTTTATACAAACACAAACGTCTTTTATACATTTTATACCGAAATGTATTAAATGGCTAATTGTATACCGAATCAGATGGCAAAAAATGGGATGTTTGCTGCGAATTACAATTAAAATAAACTATGGCTATAACATTTAATTTGAATTAATAGTTTGTTATTTCATACAATTTTTTCATCAACATTTCACTTTGAAAATACATCTTCAAATCAATATTATTTTAAACTTTACATAAAATTTGTATTTACAAGTATAATAAAATAGTATTTCATGCTCAAACAATGTTGTTCACCTTCATGTTATAAGTGTCGTTGCTCCTAATCTTGATTTTTCTTGTGGAAAAAAGTTGGTGGTATTCAATCAATAAATTATATAGTCTAGGATGCCGGCTTGCCAAGTGATGTACATTTTCCCCAAAATTACTTAATTATCAAGAAGAAAGCCGACCTTTTAATTAAACTCATTGGTTGCCACAATTCTTTTTAAAGAGTTTAATTATGTACATAGAACTCAAACAATTCTCTTATTCCGTTCTATTCCTTACATTTTGTTTGAACATATCTTGGTACTTAAAAAACATAACTCATACACAACTAAAACACCTAAAGCTTCAAATCAACTTAAAGAACATTGTTTGGTTGTAAACTAGAATGATTTTTGGTTAGTATTTGAAGATGAGTTTTTCAAGTGATTTTCTTGCTTACTAACAATTTACTATTTATTTTTTCAAGTGAAATATATGTTCAAACACAACTTTAACTTCTAAATACCTTTTTTGAACTGCAGTATTTTTATTTTTTTTTGAATTTCAATCCAAGTGCCTATGAAGTCTTTTTAAGGACTAAAACCAGAAAGAAAGAAAAAGTTGTTAAAAGTTCACTTAAGAAACAGAAGAGCTAGACCAGAATTTGCATGAAATGTGAGCAAATATTAACAAAGAGTACTCTTTGAAGTTTCATTTATTTTCAAACTTAAATGTTTTCAAGTGAGTGCGTCTCATCTTTTTTTAGTTCAAGTTTCTATTTTTCTTATGTATGTTAGTTTGCCACATCGAAGGCAAATGCAGGACTTGAACGCAAGTGTTTTGTAATAAAAGGCAGTCACTTACACTAGACAAAGCATACCTTTCTCGGCCTTTTGGCTAAGATCAAGTGTAGTATCTGTTCTTATCAATTTAATATCTGATATGTGGGCCATTGGTCCACACGATATTAAATCCATAGGTAATTCTTCCGATAGACTTGTAACATTTGTACAGGAATGAATATTCTTTGTCATAGTGACAATGCTCAATGTTAATAAACTATTTCTCGGATCTTTTTCTTTCTAATAGAGATATTCTTTTATTTTTTTAGTTAAATCTCATATAGCATACTACTATAATTTAAGATGATTCTCATCAACACAATTTTTTGTAAGATCTACTAAAAAAAATTAAACAAAACAAAGGACATAGACATTCAATGTATGGGTAGAACTTTGAGGGTTTTTAGTTGATGTAATTAAGATTGGTTTTTTCTGGTGTTGAGTCAATTTTTTTCTTAATTGCTCATAAATTCTTTTTGTGGTACATTTTGGAATTACGAAGTGTCTTCTTGACTGTCATTGATAAAGCTCTGTAAATAGAGCTAGAGGAAAATTTGTTACCTAAACCCACGTTTTTCTTGTCCGATTTTTTTTTT
>JAJOOS010005139.1:0-16076 GCA_029582725.1 Solanum chiquidenum | reverse complement strand
GATTGCCACAGTAGAAAACAATGTATGATGCAATAACCTACTTGCATCCAACAGGCTCATGAGGTCACACTACATTCAAAATTTTGATTACTGCAAGATACTCATGTAGCCACATTTTGAGATTGTGCCAATTAACATAACTGAAACTGATCTATTATACAAGGTTACTATCTTGTACATTCTATTTCATTGCAAGTCTTTACAAAAAGATAGAAAACTATACATGTATAACGGGAAAAGAAGAATTTTGCTTCTGTATTTGCCTCATTCAACCTCCTTGTCTGTCTTTGTTGATTTGTGAAAAATGGAGTAACACAATTTTAGGAAGGAAAAAAAAAGGAGAAGTGATTAGTCACCTTTTCTCCTGTAACTGTGCAACAGGTATAAAGACAACCAATGATTCATCTAAACTAGAAGTGTCCGCTCTTCTACATCTGCGATTTGGAAACCTTCGTAAAACGTCCTGGAGTCTTGCTATTTTGTCCTTGATTCTACAAAGCTCCTGCATCTCAGCTTCAGCTTCAGCTTCTTTTATCTTTTCCCTCTCCTTGGAATTGATTTTTCTCCTTTGTTTTTTTGCTCTGTCTCGCAGTAGTTTCAGGCACACGTCATCGCCAGATTCTACTAGTGTCTGCTTGTGGAAACAGGAAAATTTAGAACACAAATATAACATATATCCATCTTTCAATTAGACTTTCTAAGTGAATAATGACTAAGCGCCCGTTTGGATCGGCTTATTTTAGGTGATGTTTAACCAAAATAGCTTTTAAGCAATTTTGTAGTGTTTGAGTAAACTAAAGAAGTGCTTATAAGCCAAAATAACAAAAATAAGCCAAAAGCCATTCATTAGTTAGAATTTCTAACTTATGGCTTTTGACTTATAAGTCATACGCTAATCCAAACAGGCCCTAAGACCAAAATACAACCATCTTTCAACTAAAATGAGCACTGAATACGGGAGATTCTACCCATTTAAAGTTTCTCAAGCAAAAACTGAACTAACTCGGAAATTTGAACTTGAAATGTGAAATTGAAAGCAAATTAACTAAATTCAGCCAGGTTTTAAATATACTGTGTTTGACATGGCATAGATTGAGATAAAACAAGAGAGCTTCCATGATTTCGTTGATAAATTGGGTAGCTTTCTTTATATTTTAAGAATCTGCAGTACATTTCAGACTTGATATAAAATCCTCTCACCGACAAAATATATATCTTCTAACCAAGACGATAAGCTATTTCGCCCCTTCTTTTTTGTGTTTGTTACTTACCTTTTTCTTTTTCTGATAGTTAAAAATTAAAACCCTCATTATAAGCATTTTCACATAGAGAAAGCGATCCCGAGCCAAAAAGTAAAGCGTAAACACAATATTTTCTTTATATACATTAATGTAGAGGACCAAATAGAACTGCACATGGATACTCAGCTAATTAAACGTACCTCTACTCTATCTGTTGATGTTATTACTGCTTTTTTGTCATGCTTTTTCTTGGAAGGACGGATAACCAAGTTGGGAGTTTCTTCATTAGGTGCCTGGGCTGCATTTTCTTCTGCATCACTTGACGAAATATGATCTACTGGTTCACCCTTTACAGTAGTAGCTTGACACGGTTTTGTGCCCTCAACCTGCTGATACCCATGAATATAAGAACTTAGAATTAAAAATATCCAGCTCCAGGCCAAATGTTATACAGCCCCTGAAATTCAGGAGTTAATGAAATTGCCACCACATAAAGAAAAAAGAGAAAAGTACAAAAAGAACGGATAATATGATAATGGCAAGCTAATGTAATCATCACCATAATCATGATAAGAGAAAAAATGGCAGGAGACAAGGTTCAGAGAAACTTAAGCGGTGAAGGACACCAATAATCTTAGCTCAATCCTTGCCTTTCTAGCTTTAAGGGCCGTATACCGTGCATTCTTGAACCATTTGTTCACCTAAAAATAGCATGTAACACACAAATAAGCAAATGAAAACAATATATAAAGCGAACAGATTAACATAGCTTCCACCAACCTATCCGTCACAGGCATCTCAAGAGATTTTAGGTGTTTGGTATGAAAGAAAATACTTTCCACAGAAAAAGTAAGTGGGTTTCTTACTTATTTTCCAGTGTTTGGTAAGTAAGCATAAAATATAATCCCAAAAGCATTCCATATTAGTCTAAGCAAACATTATGGGAGTGGGGTGGAGGGTAGGAATGGGTGATGGTTGGGATGGGCAATAGGGTCGGTTGAAGTGGGGTGTGTTGGAGAGTTAAGAAACAATTAATGTGGAATGTCACTTATGAAATTTGTTTTCCCTACTTTAATTATGGAAGTCATTTTCCTTAATTTTTAAGGAACTTGTTTTCTAGAGAAAATATTTCCCAAAATTTTTTACCAACCAAACATGGAAAAATTGTGAAACATTTTCTTCCATACCAAGAATCCCTTAAGGTTTAGGCTTCGGAACATCATTATTTATAACTATAATAAGATAAATCATCATGCAGCCACCTCCCAATCCTCTTCCTCCCTTACTTTCCCCTTTTAACTGAGTAAAAGCATGTAATTATCCTAAGAGCATACGAGTCGTAGCCAAAACATATAACAATATCAGTTGTTGCTAGAGTAACACTTCAAACTTTGTGGACTATTGACCAATTAAGTTGCCAATTTCTAACAGAGCTGACTATACATCATGGAAGACTGCAGTACTACAGGATCTAAACTTTCTAGGTGTCTATTGGTATATCACAATTATCATTACCTTCTCAAATTCAATACCCAGCTGCTTGGAGAGGTTCTCCCGTACTTCTCTAGATGGAAGTTCATTCTCAGCAAATACATGACGAAGTTCCTGTTAAAGCTCAGAAGTATTGAGCAGTAAGAATACTGTAAAAGATGCTTCCTCTTTGATGTAACAACGAATACTGCAAAGAAGCATATTACCTCGACTGCATCAGGAGGAATCCTGAATATTTCTCTCTTGGCTGGTCTACCAAAAGACTCTTTTTCCACTTCATCCACTGTTTTTTCTGGACAACTTCTCTCGCTTTCAAAAAGGGTTATAAGGGTGCTTGCAGCATCTGATTCAGGCTCCTTCCGTCTACGCTTTCTTTTACCTGGACCCCAATCTTCGTCTTCACTATTTTGCTCGATCGCGGGAGCATGCTTTCCAAACATTTCCTGTGACACATAAGAGCATCATTGATTTCTTGTTAGCAGCATGTGGTAGATAGCCAGAAAACTTATGGACATTAACATACTCACATCATTTAACTTAATATAGTCAACAGCTTTTCTCTGTCGGGGACCAGATAGAACTTCGAAGTCAGTTGTCTCCTCATAATCTGACCCAGCAATCTGTTCAGACAAATAATCTTTTCCACCGCTGCCATCTTCTAGTTTTCCTGTTAAAGCTAACAATTCATCCTCAAGTGATCCTAACATGCTTCCACTGCTTGCTTCACTGGAAGAACCACTCTCAAAGCTATCAGTACTACTGTGACTATTAGCAACTTTTTCGGGATCATAGTCATCATCTTCGGAGTCATCAGATGGCCAGTCTTGTTCTGGGCATAACAAGGACTCCTCACCTTCGGGCAGAAGAGCCTCTTCCTTGAAGATATTCTGTATTAATCAAATAGATATGTCATCATTAATTACCGATCAATAGATAATTCTTGGAGGGGTGCAAAAATGATTTTATGGAGAGTACAACAGTAGATTACTCAACCTCCCAGTTACTATCCATAGCAAAGTGGGTGCCAATATGAGCATTTGTTGCTTCTATTATTTCCATCTTACACTTGCAAAATTTGCAAAACCAGCCTTCATCATCTGGCGGTACTGCAAATTATCATTTCTTTTGGAATAAGTTTTCATAAATAAAATATGAGCCAGCAGTCATTTAGCTAAGCAAAAGTTATGAATTTCAGATGTAAAGTTCTGCCCTGCATAAGCAGTGGAAGAAAAGGGAGAAATAGAAGCATATTCAAACTAACTTACTATTTTCTGTTGATAGTGGAGGATCAAGACATTCTTGATGGAAGGCGCAGTTGCATGTACCATCACAAAGTATGATATCATTGTCAGGAAAAGCTTCTTGCAATTTGCATTTGGCACAGATAATCTGAAAATGGAACAAGAAACTTTGAACTCCGCATCCGAGTTTGATTATCAGTCTATTGATGCAAACTTTTTCCTATTTCAGCTTTGATGCTCATATGACTTTTAAGGGGGTAGGGAAATAAAGTGCAATAAAAATAAAAGAGAATCAGCCATCATGGTACTGCATGACATGCAATTGTTAACAACGTATAAGACAGAAAACACTTTGTGAAGGATGCTTACATGTTCATGATGGACAGATCCGTCTGGAGCAATAGCAGAATCATCGATCTGCCCAGCAGAGCTAAGCAAATCCAGATGGTGAACTATCTCCCTTATTCCAAGCTTGCAGTTTAATATTTGCTTCTTCGCTCTTTGTAGTTCTCTTTCTGGTCTAATTTTTTCTCGACTGGATGAAAAGACGAAAGATGTCACATGAGCCGCTTGCTTGAAAGGATAAAGTTACACTAGCATTTACATATTGAGGTTTGTCTAAATAGGCCAAAGCTTGTAAATGCTCCTTTCCTTTGTGCTGATTCTACTGTTAAGGGTTTAATTTTAGGGTAGCCAGGCAGTCCACAATATTCGGATTGCAGGACAGCAAATGAGGGGCGTCAAAATTGTTACCATACTTCTAAATATAAATACATCTCTTAGACTGGAAATGAATATCATGCCTTCTCTTGTCATATACAAAACCATTGCGGAACTCAGATCCACATAAGTGAGAGTGTCTACTACTCTTCTAATCATTACTTGAGTAATCAATCTAATATTCCCTGTCTGTCCCAATTTAATATTTGATGCATCAAGTCTCATATTTCTCAAACAACATTGATAAACTAACTCACGATTTTTTTCCTCTCATATTTTTGGTTTTGCTTATTTCAAGATTACAAACTTATTGTATTTTTAAACATCAACATCATCCTCAGCAATTAAGGATAACAGAATTCACTATTAGCAATGTCATTTATTGATTATACAATGTTCAAGACTCATTTAGCCAAAACAACACCATCCCTAGGTGGAAACTCAAATAGAGAGAGGAACTATAATTAGCAATAATCTGTAAATATATGGCTGATATGACACCTGAGATTAACTCAACCCAAAAGCTAGCTCATGAAGGGAGAATTTCCCGAGTCCATATAAGCAAATCACAAATTCATTCCCCAACCAATGTGGGACTCTAGCCCACTCTAACAGCCTCCTTCACGCCCAAACCCAACGGGAGCCCAAACGGGATGGACCTGGCTTGATACAATGTAAAGATATGACACATGAGCCTAAATCAACCCCAAAGCTAGCTCATGAGGGGAGGGTTGTCCAAGTCCATATAAGCAAACCACCAGTCCATTCTCAACCAATGTGGGACTCTAATCCACTCTTAACATAATCAAATCTGACAAAGGTGCTGGTTGCACACATGAAGGATAACTCTTATTGAACTAGACCCTAACCTCTTTAGAATGGTGGAAGTAGTGGTGGAGCTACCCTTGTCAAGGGCTGTCATTACACCCTCTCATTGAAAATTACATTTAGCAGATACGTAATTTTTTAAGTATATATACTATATGTTGAATACCCCTGGCTTCTTCCATGTATTACTCATTTATATTTGACTCTCCTTGGTGAAAATCCCAACTCCACCACTAGGTGGAAGATTTTGAGGTGATGATTGCATATTGTATTTCGGAGACTGGGTGGAATTTTTAGTTCAAAAGCAATCAGTCTGATTGGGAATTGGATGAGGTAGATGAATGTATTCAGAAAATGAACTCAGTAATTCTGGACAAAAACAAAGATTCCATACAGTGGTTAGCCTGAAAAGATGGGGCCTATACTGTTAAATCCTTTCGTAAGATGAGTTAATCCAGAAATGAACTCAGTAATCCTATTGGCTACGACTTACGGGTAGATATATTCATAATTTGTATTACAGGAAAAAAGGAAGTATTGCTTTAATTTGAGTGACATGCTGAACTTGTTAGCTTCTATGAATTTATGATGTACAAAAAAAAAATCCAGCTCTGCTTTATTTGCTGCAGTACCATATTGGTACTGTGTTATCAATAAATTCTTACCTTATAAAAAAAGGCACAGATAAAGGGTAACTTCAGAATAAGTGACACAAGATAGTTTTTCCATGTCATACGTAGATCTCTAAACCAAAAGGTCCATGAGTCCAACACTATGACAATTGAAATTGCTGAAAGAAAATTGTCTCAAAATACATAAATCTCTCAAAAGCTACGAGAACTTAGTGAACAACCGAACAAAATGGAAGAAAAGAATTTACAAAGGACATACCAATTAGCTAGGATTAAGGTTTTAGCTGTTGTTGATACATTTACATAAGGTAAAGCGCTAACAGGGAGTATCTTCAGTTGGGTTGGAGATTTATATGTCAAGTGTAAAAATAAGTGTGAGATTTTGAGAATCTCCGCTGCCTGAGACTACACTGGGTATGTTGTTGTTGATTTTGAGAATCTATAGTTCTACAAGCCCCTAATTTTGAGATTGAAGCATACTTCTTGTTGTACTGAAGCAAGATTCTCTTTATAGTAATTCTCATTTGCTAACGGGCACCAACAATTCCAAGCATTAAAGAGACTAGGAAGGCATGAGTTAATTGTATGTGTCACTTGTTGGTCATGAAACCCTACAATCAAGAGCCCATAGTAATAAATTCTGAAAGCAAGTACTCCCAACTGATTTCCCAAAATAAATACCATGACGATGTAAGAGACCAGAAAATTACATGGAAGGCAATAACCTTTATAGTCGTATCGAGTGGCTACCTTAGTGTTTTTCTTCTTCTCTCACTTTTTTTCTTTTTGGATAAGTACCATTATCTACTTCTTTTAAACAAAATCTGTTAACATTTTTTCTCATAATTATTATAATATCGTGCAACTCAAAGCTCAAACACGACAGTCTTTCACACTATTTGAGCTAACTTTATATCAGAAATCAAAGGTTCCTCCAACTTTCTTTTCCAGTTTTATATCAAAATAGTACATGATTTCAACTCTAAATAATTAAAACCGTACATACGTCGAACCATGACAGTCCATTGAAGCAGAGCAAACACCATGAGTTATTATGAACATGTGTACGCCCTCGTTCACAATGAACTCCAACTATCTTTCTGCTAGATCTCTTTCTAAAAGCAATAGTGATATTTGCATAATAACTTTATACCCTTCAGAATAGCAGTTCGGCAACTGGTTGAAGCAACCTAAGTTGCTTGGACTCAGGTGTAGGTGTCCGATACGGGTGCGGATCTAGAGGTTGGATCCTCTATGATCTAAATTTTAAGATTTGGGGATACGGATCCATGTATGGATACAGGTGCGGGGATTCAGTTAAAAAAATTTAAATATCTAAAAATAGAGTTATAAAACCTAAAATTATGAGATATTATGCGGAAAACTTGAGATAGAGAGGAGAATCCTGAAAGGAGATAAAAGAAAAGGGAGTGACAGTAGAAATTTATACATTCAAGGTACTCCATTTTCTTCAATTCTAGTTCTTGTTTTGATTACAAAAAATTATTGAATCTATCCAGAATTTCTCCCTCGAATTTGGTCAAAGTACTCAAAACGGTTGACTGGATCAGGTACGGATCCCACACCCACATCGTGTCGACACAGGTGTGGCACTGAGAGTGAAGTAAAGGAATGTTGCATGTCTTTAGTGCCAAATATTCAAATTCCTCAATTTCGCATTCTTTTAGAGTAGAAGCAAGTTTCAAAAATAACCTAGAAAGGCTTATCAGATCAGAGCATTCAACTAAAAGCTGAGAGCGAGAGGTTGAAACTGTTTAGTTAATGGTTAGCAAGGAAACAACTCCTCCAGGTAGGGGGTAAGGTCTGCATACACCCTACCCTCCCCAGACCTCACCTAGTGGGATTACACTGGGTATGATGTTGTTGTTGTTGTTGGTTAACAAGGAAACAACTTCCTCTTTTAGTTAATAGTTAACAAGGAAACAACTCCCTCTTTTAGTTAATAGTTAACAAGGAAACAACTCCGTCTTTTAGTTAATAGTTAACAAGGAAACAACTCCCTCTTTTAGTTAATAGTTAACAAGGAAACAACTCCGTCTTCTAGTAAAATAGTTAAAAATGAAACAACTCCGTCTTTTAAGTTAATAGTTAACAAGGAAACAGCTCCATCAAACATGCATATTCGTCACACTTACAACCACGTGGACACAAACATTTTACTTGGGACAATCTGTTTCTTTCGTTTCTTACCATTTGAGGACCAAACAGTTACGATACTCAGTATCGAGTCTCTAGGCAAGACAAATACATTTATGTAGATAAGAGGGATAAGGTACACACCTCTGACCTTTCCAGCCTTCTGCAGAATAAGCATCAATAAGGTTCTGCTCTAGCTTCATCTTGATCAAGAGGTATCTCGTCCTCCTTTGTAACCGTGAAACATCATCTGGATCTGCGTTATGTTTTCTTCTCCTCCTTTTTCTTCTTCTCTTTAACTTTTCAGACCCAGTATCCAGGTTATCATGTTTTAAGTTGTCCTTTGAGTTGCATGCTTGAAGCTTCTCTCCTTCGCAGCTCAATACGGACTGCTTCTTTGATGATTTAGCTTTTTTCAGAATTTCTTTCTTAAGTATGTTTTCCCCAGAACAGCACTTTCCCTTACCATCACCGGCAACTGTTCTCTTTGACGAAGATGCATGAGTAGACCTTCCATGAGATTTTGATTTCAGCCTAGATCTCTTTTTTTCTAATCTTCTCAACACATTTTTTACTTGTGATGAGCTCGCAATTGCTTTATGCATATCTTTATCTGTTTTTCCAGGCATCGTAGCTTGTTGTGTGACATTAAAAGTCCTGCAAGGACAAGACAATCAATGATCAAATAACCTCTAAGACAACACGAAAAGAGCAGATGAGGAGATGTCTTTTTCTTTTTTATAAATGAGAAAAATGTCAAATCTTTGTCAAGCCAAAGATACAAAAGTTGCAGTTCTTGTTTCAACGTTACTTGTAGACTGTAGTAAATACATACCACAACAGATATTCACTGAAAAGAGGAAGAAGAAAAACTGCCAAGTAACTCTTAGTTCACTAGGAAGCACAAGTGCAATATATGTGAATCTCTTCTGCTACAGACGAGAAATTTCATAATTGTCAATTTTACTCGACTGAAGCAACTGTAATGAAGCAGAACATCTGAGCAAATAACAAGATAGACATTGAGAAGTATGAAGACCTAGCTAATGAAGAAAGACAAATTATGCTTAACTCAATAAGAAAGAAAAGAAGCAACTTTTTTGAAAATAAAAGATACTTACTACTACAACAACTTACCCCATCCACAAAGTGGGGTCTAGAGCTAGTAAAGTGTACACAAACCTTACCCTTACCTCAGAAGTAGAGAGGTTGTTTCCTATAGACCCACAACTCAAGGAGTAAAAGATACTTACTATTAGAGCAAAACTAGTTTACCCTTAGATCAGTATGGATTTTGAGATGCCAGAGAATTGTGCTGAAACTTATAAGGCAATTTAACATGTCACTGGAAAAAGACAGTTCCAATTGATATTTGGGGAAAAAAAGTTGAAAATGGGAATTGGCTTTCATCAAATACAATCATCAATCTAATGTAGCTAACTCCCAAACAAGATCCAATCTTTCACTCAACTTTTCCCCAATCTTCAAGTCATTACAAACTGGGATGCCAATCCCAAATTAGGCACTCTATGCACAACCAGTAAAAAGCTCAATGCATTCAAGAACCACAAAAAACATTCACAGTACTAATCCATTTATCACTCATTCTGATAACAAAAGATTGAATTTCCAAATACCCAGAAACAAAAAAAGACTTAAAACAAACACAAACATATATACACAAACAAAAAGACTTCAAATTTCAGTTCTTGATCAACCAGTTGATAACCCCAATTAGGCACATTCAACAAAACACTTACATTATTGATCCAAGTAACACTTTAGTCCAAGATTAACAAGATTGAAATTTGACAAACACCCAGAAAAGACTTAACCAAGAATTCTCAGAAAAACCAAAAAAGATTCAAACTTTAACATAATTAATCAAATGGGTATCCCTCAAAAAGGGGAAAAAAACAAAAAGGGCTAACCTTAAAGTGAAGGAGAAGAAGAAAGATCGCCCAAGTATCTCACTAGTATTTTTGAATGCAGAATTTCCACCTTCCTTGTTCTTGGGAAATTTATAGATTAAGGAAGTACTTAATAGTTAAATTCTTAAAATTTTATTCAATCATAAATGAATCATGGGAATAAAATTACTTCATTTATTGTACAAAATATTAGTAAAAGTATTCAAAACTTGCAGTTTCTGTTTGTTTCTTTTCCTTAAATTGCTTCTAAATATTGAGTATCTTCCTTGTTTTCGTTTATTTTCCACCAAATATATATTACAATATCTAATTAAATCAACTTCATAGTCACAGTTAATTGTTTTTTAGTTTCTCATTCGGTGTCCGTTATTTATTTTGGAGTCGGATTAAATTTGAATTCATGTCGGAAAGTCTCACATTGGGAGGGGAATAAAATGCTCCCTAACGAAGATGATTCGATTGAGGATGAATGAGTAGTCATCACTCGACCACAACCATTGTTGGTAGTTAATTGAGTTTTATAATATAAATCGATACAATAGTCGTGCAACCACAAATCTAATATATGTTATTGTATTTGTCTCAATTTATGTGACACAAATATGATTAGGAGAGTCAACACAATTTATATACGATTTTTAAATTTTTTAAGTTGTTATTTATTATGATTTATAGTAATTTTCAAATAATATATGTTATTTCCTTTGTCTCAATATATGTGATACATGTAAAATTTTGAGAGTGAAGCAAATTTTTAATATCATTAATTATTGTAATTTATAGTACTTTGAATGTAATTTTCAAATAATATATGTTACTACATCTATTTTTAAATCAAGACAACTTTATTATTTTTAAGTAACTACATAAAATAACAAGGGAAAAAGGACAAATATACCCCTGAACTATCGTAAATGGTATACATATACCCTTTATCATACTTTTGGTACATTGGTTCCCCTGTCGTCCAAAAACTAGAGCATATATGCCTTTCACTCTAACGGAGGCTATACAGGAACACGTGGCGCAATCTTGTCCGTTGATCTGATATTTAATAAATGTCGGGTCGGTGGATAGGATTGTGACACGTATATGTCCGTTATTATAAAGGGTATATATGCTCTAGTTTTTGGACGGTAGGAACACCAATATCCCAAAAGTATAACGGAGGATATCTACATACCATTTACGATAGTTAGAGGATATATTTGTCTTTTTTTCCCAAATAACAATAATCAAATCTGAAATTTGACCATAAATAAAATATTTATTTTTAATATAGAAGTCGAGTAAAATAAAATAAAACAAACAATAAAATTATGCATCAAAATGAACACAATTTCCAACTAAATAAATTTATTATAAGACCCCATATGACCATCCATGAAAAAGCAAAAAAAATATGAAGTTGCAGTTTAACACTATTAGGAAAATTTAATTGGCACAGAAATTTGGTAAATTATCAAAGTAACTTATTGGGAAAAAGGTCTGAAAAATACTTTTAATTTTGACCGAAATTGTTATTATGATACCAAACTTCTTTATGTAGGACATTTTACCCCCTACACTATTTAATAGTGTAAGGTATATATGTGCCCACGTGGACACATTACTATTTATAATTATGCAATATTTATGATGTCCATATAGACACATATATACCTTTAAAATAACTATTAAATAGTTCAGGGATAAAAATGTCATTTTCAAAGTTTGGTATTGTTACAACAATTTCGATCAAAGTTTGGATATATTTCAAACTTATTTGATCCCAAATTCCTCTCACTTAACACATTTCATTTCCTTTAATCCTCATGAACACCTGACAAATGTTTCCATTGTGGATTAACAACAAGTTTCGTCTCCGTTTATTCAGGATCATCAATGTTTTTGAGTTCATCTTCATGGTTGATTGACTATCGAAAAATAATTTCAATGAGAAGAAGAGGTTTAGATTAAGAAGATGAAGGAGTTTAATTAATTAGATGTAACTAATTGAGAATGTCCAATTAAAAAATGATACCAGTACTTGTTAATTACTTTTAAAATTATTTTTATAACTTTCATTTGCTTTTAAGAGAGCGTGCACATCTTTTATATCATGTGAGCATTTAGGGGTGTATTTATTTCATTTTAAAATAATTTTAGGGTAATAGAATCACGTAAAGTTTAAGTGTGTTACTAAGATTTTAGGTATAGTTTGAAGGGGTACTTGTGTCTTAGATTTTTACTTGAATTCCCCCTGAAAGCGAGAACACACTATATGTCTTTAAAATAAAAAGAGAGAGCTCCTTTCTTTTCTAGCTTTGGCGCATCCAACGATAAGATAAATGGCCTTGATTGCCTTTTGTGATCTGCCAATTGCAATACATGAAAAAGGCTGACACAATCCATTCAAACAGCTCTTATATACGCATTATTTCATGCACACTTGCAGCGGGAGTAATGAAAATCCTATCATTTATATTGTACTAATTTAGCGTACATGTATTTGTGTATTCATTTAAATGAGAAGTTTGAAATGTAATTAATTGAGTAATATCCAATCAAAATGACACTTCTGCTTGTTAATACTTTTTAAAATTATTTTTGTAATATGACGTTGTCTTCGAGAGAGTATGCACACTCTCTATGCTATGTTAGTATTCAAGATATATTTATTTCATTAAAAAATAATTTAATGGACAATAAAATCTCCATAAAATTTCAGTGTATCACTGAATTTTTAAATATAATTTGAAGAGTCACTTGAACCTTATTTATGTGGTATGAAAGTTAAATTCGATCTCACTCCACTCATATTTTTGCTTAATACAATACCACCTAAAAAAAACTTTATGGATGATTGAATAATTTATTTTACATATACCTAAATAATAATTACGATGAATACAATAGTCTCAATTTTGTTAAGAGCAAACCATCAACTGTGAAATTATTTTGGAACCACTCCACATATAAATAAGGTAAATTGTATAGGAAAAATGAAAGAAATAATGAACACTACTACAAATATAAAATCATTTTGTTATTGTCCTTTAAAACGATCTATAAGAAAATATTTTTCATTTCTTCTCCTCAAAGAGTAAATTTTGGAAACTAATACCATAATGATCACATATGAAGTATAAAAAATAGTAATTATGAAAAAATAAAATTGTACTAACTAATTTTTTTAAGAGAGAATAACTAGAACTTACAAAAGAGAAAGGGCAACTTATAGAAATCCCACTAATTTAGTACCTAATTATCTTCTTTTCCTTCACTTTTCATTATTACGAAATATCATAGTTTGATTGAATTTCAACTTTAGATACATGTTTCTGGCGCATCCAGATACATGTATGTCGGATATATGCGGTCAAAATTAGGTGTAAATTGTTCTAGATACACTGTATCCAATTGAATTCACATGTATCTGACTCTCTCTCGCCTATCTCCTTGTATCTGGTATCACAAATACATGTATCTAGTATCTCAAAGATACATGTATCTAGTATAATTCGAGTGTATATGGGGTACATAGATTATCTCGCTCGCCTCTCTCCCTATTTTAATTTATTTGATAGCAAAATAAATGTATCTCGATGTATCATGACTTGAAATTAATTAGTGAGACAATAGTTATTATTTCAAACTTTAGAGAGATTAGTAAATATGGTAGGAATATTTGTCTAATTAGGTAGTTAATAAATGTAGGAAGGAAACAAATCTTCTTTTATAGTTTTCTTTCTTAAACAATCAAATCAATGCCTTTCTTTGTATATTTTGACAAGTTTTATTTCCTATTATATTAAGCAACCCATATTTTAAATTTTTATTTAATAATTTAAACATATTTTCTGGATAATATCTGTGTGATTTTTATGAAATTGTACTTTTGATACAAATACTCAATCTAAAAGTAGGGTCATCTAATTGCAAAAAGAACATTTATCAACAAATTTCTGCAATACAATTATATTGGATTATAAAGGAGAATATAATAAGAAAA
The DNA here is from genome assembly GCA_029582725.1 of Solanum chiquidenum. Taxonomy (NCBI): domain Eukaryota; kingdom Viridiplantae; phylum Streptophyta; class Magnoliopsida; order Solanales; family Solanaceae; genus Solanum; species Solanum chiquidenum. The sequence goes on along the minus strand of JAJOOS010005139.1, from coordinate 1,841 downwards.
AAAAATTAAAAAATACATCTTCAACATACATTTGTAATACAATCAAACACAAAAATATTTTGTAATACAAAAAAACACAAATTCAAAAGACACTTGACTAGAACATATTTTGTATTAATTTGTATCACTCTTCTTCAATAAATCCATACACATGAAATCTACAATTTAGTGCTTTCCATGGCTCTCTTGATATTTTTTATGTTCAAGATGACGAAGTTCTTCAGGGAGCGCGACCAAATAAGAGAAAGCCATCCCACCAAAACAAACATGATAGACTGGATGAACAGAACTAGTTACGATATATCTTGTATGATAATTGTCTAACCGTTTGGCTATAAATCTCCCAAAAAATGAGAACATTGTGAATTTGTAAGGTTGAAATAGGAAATTAGAAGGAAAAAAATGATGAGGATCTTGTAAAAGAATCACAAAAGGAAGACAAAGAAGAAGTTTTGGTAATGATTTTTTTTTTAATAAATGGAATAAAGACATATGAAGTTGGGTTGTTATTTTCTTTTTAACAAACGACGTGTGTCAATGTGATCCTTAAATTGTGGATAATGTGAGGCTCTTTTATTTTAGTTTTGTTATTCATATTTGGTGTGTGAAAGAGAGGGGTATAAAAGGTAAATGCTTATTCGACATCAAATCATATAATTTTACAATGATTTAATAAGGTGAGAATGCATATTAGTCAATTATGATTAAGGATTTAAAGGTTAATATACAAAATAAACACATGTCATGCATTTATTGACTTGATATAAAAACAGGTGTCGATAAGATCATCTAAAAACCTTATAAGTTGTGGACTATGTGATCCAAAGTAACCATAATTGTTCTAATAGATAGTAATTATTGGGGAGAATCACTTATGTATATCCATATTTAACAAAATGTAGTAGGAGATTTCATTTACCAAACATAACAGGAGTTTTTTTCTCTCCAAAACATATACAAATCCAACATGGTATGGTGTAACCACCAAATAACATAATTTTTTTCTCAACATTCTTCAGAGCTGTGGCCTAGTAATTAAAGCGCAACACGTGATGTATGAGTTATTCAAACGTTACAAGTTCGAACCTTGAGTGAAGAAACAGGAATCAACAACTATACTCAATAGATCCCAATGGGGAAGCAGGTCTGTCCAAGTTAGGGACTTTAACACATCAATTGGTTTTAATGCAGCTGGTGGAAGTCAAAGAGAGTTGGTTCTTCTCTTCCTTAAAGTCATTACCTTTCTCTTTGGATATTATATTGTTTCCTTGTAAGATAATCACACTCTGAGCGTCTTTTAGGAATCGTGCCTTGTACATATTAGTTGATAAAGAGAGTTGAAATTTTGTCATTTGCAGTAATCTCATTGCTACTTGATGTTGATGGACCTAAAGAATGAATCTCCTTTCCCTTAGGCTCATGCTCATTATCTTTAGCTATTGTTTTCTTCTTAGCCTCATACGATGAACAACTTCGAGTATCATAGCCTCTTCCTCTCTGGCTAGGTCCTGCTTTTCTTAATGCAGCAAGTAATGGACTTGACCACTTCTATCACGTCCCTACGTAACTATTCCTACTTTACACATGTCTACTACTATTTCTAATAAGTTAAATAACTTAATGACTTTTACATCTTTACAATAATTTACTGTGAGTGATTCAAAATTTTGGTATGTATCTGGACCTTATATGTAAATACAAAATCCCCTTCAAGTATTATTCATTTATGAAATGTAGCAGTAGACGATGGTTGTTAATTTAACATATAATCTCTCCTCGATTTATTGTAAACGTAAAGCGCGAGTAAGTATTTTTTGAATTACACTAAAAGGGGGGAAATG
>JAJOOS010005138.1:0-24787 GCA_029582725.1 Solanum chiquidenum | reverse complement strand
ACAAAAAGTGTGAAAGTAACAATCGTTTAACCATTAACAATAAGACTAGTAAATTTAGTATAGTCTTATTGGGTTATCGGTTTAACCATTAACAAAAAGTGTGAAAGTAACAATCGTTTAACCATTAACAATAAGACTAGTAAATTTAGTATAGTCTTATTGGGTTATCGGTTTAACCATTAACAAAAATCATAAAACCGGAAACCGAACCAATAACCCAATAATTTTTTTTGCAAAACCGTTTAAAAATCGTTAGCCCAATATCCCAATATCAATAAACCAATCGTTTTTTTTGGGTTCAGTTTATTGGTTAAATCGGTTTTTGCACACCCCTAATTTGAGGAAGGGTCGGACCACAAGGGTGTATTGTATTTAACTTTGTTTGACATATTTATAAGAGCACAAATTGAATTCGAGACTTTTTGATCATATGATATAATTTTATTTATTATGTTAAGGTTCCCCTTCTAAGTTGATATGTGGGATGATATATGAGAATATTTTGTCCCAACTTTTGTGTGGATAATGATCTCATCATTTTAAATAAATGACAATAAAATAATTTTGGGACTAATTAAAAAACATAATTAAATTCTATCCCAAAAGTATTTATATATTCTTATTCCACATACCAGACTGTCCTAATGTTGTAAAGCGAGGATGATATAAAAATTATATTATCCCGAGTTATATTTGAATTTACAGAGTAAATACAGAAATTAAATGCAATTTTGAGTTTCAAATATAAAATAAGAGAGGTACTCTTAAAATAGGGAGCATATTTGATTAAAAAATAAATAAAAACATAAGAATAATTATTGAGGAAAATAAATAAATAAAAGGAGGTATTTTAGAATACCTCATTTTTTCTTGTTATATTCTTTTTCTTATATCAGAGTTGAACTCGTGACGTAGTGGTGTGGAGAAAACTCCCTCAACCACTATGAACAAGAGTGACTGATGTCCTTTATTAAACAAGCAAAATTATTTATAGCTTAATAACTACTAATATATAAAATGGGCCAAACAAACGTGTTTTACAATGGCCCATGATCATTGAAAATAAGTCCAACATTGGGTGGGTTGTGTCTAGGCATAAAAAAGATATTGTTATAGTAAGACTCTATAGCTATAGTTTTGATAATTGTGTTTCATAGCTATAGTTTCGTTTGCTATGTAGGCTGCGGTTTGTATATTTCGCTTGCAAATATACAAATATGGTAAGTGTATATAAATTTTGTATTATACATTTAGGAATTTTTCAGAACTGCGTTTGTATAATTCGCTTGCCAATATACAAACATGATAATTTATTATGAATTTTTCATAAATCATATACAAATAGTTTGGGGTAAGCATATACAAAATTCTTGATTTATATAATCAGGAATAGAATTATACAAATTCTGAGTTTATACAAATCGGACGAATTATACAAATCTGGAGAAAAATGAGAATAGGGAAAATTGTAGCCACGAATTATAATTTTCTTAAATTGTAGCTATAATACCTAATATAGGCTAAATATTTTCTATTTTGCATTATCATTCCAATTTTAAATGTGAAGAGTTCAAGGTAGTAATTATTGATATATCAATAATATTATGTTATCTTTGTTCTTAAATAGAGTGTAATTTATCTAAGAGAAATAAGGATAAATTAATAAAAATATTTTTTTTGTTTATAATATTTTAGAAACATGTAAATAGAAATATGAACAATAATATGAAAATGGGGGAAGTCATGTCAATTAAACATTTAGATTGTGGGTAATTCAATGTGATTTTTTTAAAAATACTTTCAACCTTTGACTGATGTTGGAACACGTTTTTCATTGCCACACGTACTTGAAATCTCAGCTCGTTTTACACGTTCAATATATATGTACAGATAGAACGATTTGGAGGTCGAAAATTATAATAGAATATTAATAGGTATGTAGTCGAGCATTGTCTAGTTCTTGTCTCAATATTTAATTTGTTGTTTTCTTTACTTTATTTATCATATTATTTGTCGTTGCTATTTATTCTTTTATTAATTAGTTGTATTCAGTATAACTTCTTTGCTATTGGATTTGCTTGACGTACTTAATTATTGATATGCTTACTCGAGCTGAAGCTTGAGGGTTTATTAGAAACAATCTCTCTATCTTCACAAAGTAGGGATAGAGACTGCACATACACCACTCTCTTCAGACTCTACTTCTGAGATTACAATTATTATGCTCATCTACTTGTGAAGTAGGAATAGGCATTTCTAGACACCTCAACTAGTGTTTCCACTAGGTTAGTTAAACACTTGAAGCTACGACGAGATCATATAGACACCACCAAAATTTATGCGTCACGTAAGCATTGAATGTCCATGAACACATTTGGAATGAGTTGGAGTGCTTAGTTGCCCTTTAAGACCAACTTGAAGTGTCAAAATGTGCAATCTCGAAGTTAAAGTACTTACATGTCAGTTGAGGTCAAGTTCGGCTCCCTAATTGCAATGTCTTTAATTGTAAGACAACTGTGTGTACCTCTTAGTCATATCGCACATGTTTGAATAAGGACAAATTAGTCATAGTGCATATGTTTTGGCCTTAATGATAAGTAAGTTAAATTTCTTAAAAAGATTAGTGTACTAAGTTTTCGTTAGGTAGTGGGTTTAACAGTTGACGTCGAACCATAAAAGTGTATTGTATATAGTATTATTTTACATTTTTGTAAGAGCTTGATTTAAACTCGTGACTTCTTATCACGTGATAATAATTTTATTTGTAATTAGTAATCTTGATATGTGGGGATGAAGTACGAGAATCATTTTATCCCAAATTCTATATGGGATAGTAATCTCACAATTTTAAATGAATAACAATAAAATAATTTTGGAACTGATTAAAAATCATAATCAAATTCTAGTATGAAAATATTATTATTTTCTTATCTTACGTATTAAATAGTCTCTTGTTATAAAACATGATAAGTTTATAAAATTATATGTTCCAAAATGTATTTGAATTTACAAAAAAAAAAGAAGAAGATATTTTATTATATCTTATTTTTTTCTCAAATTCGCAACATATCAAGTCTCGAACTTGTGACCTAGCGGTGCGGAGAAAACCCCCTCAACCACTGTGAACAAGTGTGACTGATGTCCTTTATTAAACAAGCAAAAATATTAATAGTTTAATGACTAATATAGAATGAGCCAAACCAACTAGTTTTTAAATGGATCATTGAAAAAGGAAATTGAGATATTTACATATATAGTCGATTTACTTAAATTTTTCTAATTCGATGTTGACTAAAGTCAAATTTAACTTAATAGTCTCCAAATTTCTAAACAAAGACATGAAATTCATCCAAAAGTTTTGAGAACTGAATCAAATCTGAACTAGACCAAATATCACCATTTGGACCTAGTGAAATCATAAAAATTCGAAAATAACTTTTCTAACCTCAAACGTTGACTAAAGTCAAGCTTTAGCCTTAATTTTCTCTGCATCCCGTCTAATGGATCAAAATTAAATCAAAAGCCTTGTACCCAAACCAATAATACGTCTAGACCAAGTATCATATTCTGGGGCAAACGAAACTGTCAAAATTCCATTCCGAGCTTGCTATCACCAAATGTTGATTTGATCAACTATCTTATGCGTGCTTTCAACTTTCAAAATACAAAAAGTACTCTTCCAAAGCTCATCTGAATACCTCAAGACTTGAGACAGTAGTCCTACTAACCCAAAAGTCATGTTTCAGAGCTGATGGAACTTATGGAACTCAATTCCTAAACTCGTAACTTCGGTTGTTACAAAAAAAATCACTTTTAACAACTTTAACTCTCCAAAACTCTAAAACTCCCAAAAATCTCAACTTTACAATCAAATTTCAAAATCAACTTCGTAAACTGATCAAACAAGGTTTGGAAAAACTATCGAAAGGGTAAAATGATAATTTTTTTGAGAATTTTCAAAAATGACCTTCAGGGTCATTACATAATTTCAACCTTTGACTTTGATGCTGGAACACATTTCTCATTGTTGCACGTGCTTGAAATGTTAGTTCGTTTTTCAAGTTCAATTTATATGTACGGATAAAACGATTTGAAGGTCGAAAATTAGTGTAGAATACCAATAAGTATGTAGTTGAGCATTGTCTAGTTCTTGTCTCAATATTTGTTGTTTCCTTTGCTTCATTTATCAAACGGAGAAGGGCCTAAAATACCCTTCAAGTATAGGAAATGGAACGAAAATACCCTCCTTCCGCATTTGAGCTTCAAAATACCATTTCATCCACCTATATTACCCTTTCACTTAACATGTTCTTTAACAGTAATAATTAATTCGTTTATTAATGACGTGGCAACCTTTAATTGGCTGAAAAATAAATTAACCAAAAATAATAATTTCTCATAATCAAACTCGAATCCAGCTAAATTTTACTCGACCCACTAAACATTCTACTGACTCATAGGTCCATATAGGTGGAGGAAAGGATATTGTGGAGCCCAAAGGTGGAAGGAGGGTATTTTTGTTTCATTTTCTATACTTGAAGGGTATTTTAGACCCTTTTTCATTTATCATATTATTTGTTGTTGCTACTTGTTCTCTTATTAATTAGTTGTTTTCAACATGACTTCTTTCCTTTGTATTGCTTTACATATTTAATTGTTTATATGCTTACTCGAATCAAGTATTTATCGAAAACAATCTTTCTACCTTCACAAGATAGGATAGGCAAGCTGCATACAACATCATCCTCCCAGATCCAACTTGTGGATTACACTTGATATATTGTTGTTATTGTGGATATAGGAAAACTTTTATGTTTTGATAAATAGTTGATGTTAGTTCACGTAAAAAAACACAAACACATGATAATTCAGATACGAAACTCACAAAAAAAATACTTCAAATATGATTTTGATCATTATCTCAAAAAAACTACACTCTTAAATTATATGAATTTATTCTATAGGTGTAAATTTAATAGTGAGATACAAGTCAACATCAGATAAATAAATTGAAACGAATGATAATAACCTGAATTTCTTAGTCAATATTTGTGGATGGATGATTAAACAAAAAAATTAACCTTAATTACTCATTCAGCGTTTCTAGTAAATCAGAATTAGGTAAAAAAAATTAACCTTAATTACTCATTCAGCGTTTCTAGTAAATCAGAATTAGGTAAGTGATTTGGAAAAAATCAAGAAACATGTGTGAATAGATCAAGTTAATTGACAGATAATATTCTACTTAATTAACAGGTATAACAAACATTTGAAAATTTTCTTCATATTTGAATATATCAATTAAAACTTTTAAAAAAATGATTTAAATAGACTAATAATTAGCAGCCTCCAAGAAAATTTTAACCTACTTAATTAAGTAATACGATTATTGAAGATTGTTTCCTTGGGCAGAAAGCCAAGAAGTTTGAAAACACACAAATTAAAATTTCCTTTCTACAATATATTATAGTAATTAATCTTCTTCTTTTTCTTTCTTTTATATCAACGTCAAAATTATAGTGGAACAGTAATTAAAAATCTCGAGTTCGAATTCAGAAAATAGAAGGCATTCAATAGGAATAGTGTGTTACCACCCACAATAGCTAATTCACGAAGAAATTAATTAGTCAAGGCTCCAAATGAATAATGACCAAATAAGATTAAGAATTCACATATTGTGAAGCAATAAATTCAAATATAGTCGTTACCAAGGACGTGGTAAAATAAATGGAAAGTACTCTCAATTTTTAACCTACTCGACGAAAATATGTTTGGTTAGATTATAGTAGTCTTCGATACATGACAGATAGTAAAAACAAATCTAGAGGCCGATTACATATTCATGTAATTTCAATAACTTTTGTTCAGATTCTATACTTTTCTAAATTTTTAACAATATTTTGTGGTAAAATTACTTAATATAATATTAACCTGAGGTCACTATTAAAACTCGTAAATCTTAAATCCCAAACAACCTTACGTAAATAATTATATAACAATACAGAGAGCGAGTCAAAGTTGACAAAAAAAAAGATTAGTCAGTTAACATTTGTACTAATTGTCATTGCACATCATTAAACTTCTCTAGTAAAAATTGATGACCTTTTAATTTAGCGCGTTAACCTTCTTCCAAATTTATACTTAAGGGTGTTTTCGGTATGAAATGAAATATTTTAGTGAAATATGTTTTCGGAAAAATAAGTGAATTCTTTATTATTATTTTTGTGTGTTCAGTAATAAAATGTTATCCTAAAAGTATTTGTATATAATCTAAACAAATACTACAGAAGTTAATGTAGGGATGGGGATGGGGGACTACAGGATAACGGTGAAGATGAAGCATTTTGAAGAGTGGAGAAGACACAATCTATGTGGAATTTATTTTTTCTATTTCTACGGTAGAGAATTCATTTTTTCTCATTTTTAAGAAATTTATTTTCGCACAAAATATATTTTTCAAAATTGGATACTTAATGATGATTAATTATACAATATATATGTAAATTAAATTTGATTTTTGACTTTTAAGATTAACCTTATATAACATCATTTGGTGCAAATATTGGGCATGGATAGTGTATTTCTCACCCATGTTTACACTTTACACACATTTTAAACAATTTTTTATTTTCTACGAAATAGGAATAAAGTTTGTGTATGCTCTATTCTCTTTATCTTACAAAATTATATTGAATTTGTATTAGTATTTAATTTACACTAATCCATAGATTTTTTATGCTTATTATTATTATTATTATTATAATAATAATAATAATAATAATAATAATAAAAATGATGATGAAATATTCTAGAAATTCATGATAGGTCATCGAAACAATCAGCATAGCTACTTATAGATGTCATTGTCTCAAATTAAGAACAATTTCAAGTATCAATCAATTAATTAAATCATAGAAGAATAATTATTTTAATTAAGGGGTCGCCACACGCAACAACTCTCCAAGGTGGCAAATAAAAAAAACATACACAATATAATATTATAGAAAAATTGACACTAATTATCAATGTAATATAATATATTGTATCAACTAATTTATCTTAATTTCTAGGTTGAGACGAAAGAAAAATATTCTAAGTCTTTTCTTTTTTTAATATACAAAGAGAGTGACTATATATGGAAGGAATATGGAGCTTCAACTAATTCGGAGTTGTATCCTAGAGGGGGAGAAGTCAAAAGTTATATAATTGAATCATTGAAGATTATATTGCAATAGGCTTGAATCCTTAAAAATAATTAGATATCAGCATTTCAACGTAAATATTATTTATTTATTTATTTTTCAACATCAGGTTCTTATCAAATCTAACAAACAATTTCCAAATAATACTAACATATAAAATAATCTGTTAAATAATTGCCCATGAAAAAAAATGATCATTTAAAAAAAAAATGAAACAAAAGGATTCAAAATCAATTCATAGATTTTGTATGCTTATTATAATTAAGAATGAAAAATTGTAGAAATACTTGATAGGTCATCAGAATTCAGAAAGATCAGCATTATACTTTACTTGTCATTATGTCAAATTAAAGAATAATTTCAAGTATCAAAGAATTAAATAAATAAATTAAAAAAGCACTTTAATTAATTAAGGATTCCCAATGGTGTCTAGAAGGTGGCAATAAAAAAGCAGAAAAATAATAATAAAAAATTCGTAGCGATCTCGATTCGGTCCATATAATGGTACTTTAAAAAATTACATACCATAACGAATTATTAAATTTCATAATATATAATAGTGTGTGACTGTCAAAATAAAACAAACAAACAAAAATATTATGTTATTTGAGGTTCGAATAAGGAACTCCTTCATTCATATAGACCACCCATTATCACTGCGTCAAAGACATAACTTTTGTCAAGGATGTCCAACTTTAAATTTACATTCTTTAAATATAGAATTTGACATATATATAACGTAATTTTCCGACAAAAAAGTGTACACTGGATGGCTGTAGCTACGCTACTGATTGTTAGTGTCCATATATACTGACATAAAGTTGATCAGACATACATTCAACTTTTACTTTGAAAATACATATATAATTACAATCAGATATAATATAACCCGTAATTTTTAATTAAAATGAGATATTATATATGCATCGGTGCATGCATACGTTTTTGAAATCAAAGTATTGATGCTTCATTTTTATTTATTGCAAAATCTTACTCTCTTTTTTTTTGTTGCAAAAATAGACGGCTATAATAGGACTATTTAGGGAATTTTAAAAATATATTCATAAATAATAACGTCTTATTATGTTAAGAATATCTAAGATATATTATTTAACTATTTTATGTATTATCTTATTTATATATACTGTATTATTTTTTAACGAAACCCTCACAACAACATAGCTCTAGACTATAACGGTCAATATATTATTGGGAAAAATGACAAATATATCCCTGAATTATTGCAAATGATATGTAGATACCCTCCGTCATATTTTTGGGACATTGATGCCCCTGCCGTTAAAAAACTAGAGCATATATGCCCTTCACTCTAACGGAAGACTAAATAGGGACACGTGGCACAATCTTATCCGTCGATCCAATATTTAATAAATGGCGGGTCGATGAATAAGATTATGACACGTGTATATTAGTTAGTATTAAGGGTATATATGCTCTAATTTTTAGACGACAGAGACATCAATGTCCCAAAAGTATGACAGAAGGTATCTACATACCATTTACAATAATTCGGAGATATATTTATCCTTTTTCCTTATATTTTTTTATATATGTAAGTTACAGTATTTTATTACGGTCAACTTCGCACTGCTGCAGCCACCAAATTGCTCTTTGATGAATTCTACCTTACCATCATGCTAAATAGAAAATGGTCGAATTGGATCAGATTTGAATAAATGATAAATAATTAAATAAAAATTATGAGTAAAAAAAATGACGTGTACATATTTAATACTGATTAATCAACGGTTAATCTAAATATTCATATTACTCATGATTTCAGAATGTTCGGATGAAAATATAAACTAAAAATCAAGATAAATTTAGAGTTTCAGAAAAGGAACTTATTATAAAAAAAAATAACTATAGGTAAATGAATATTGATAATATGAATATTCATTTAAATTGTTTTTCAAAATTAATAATCAGTTACCCGACTTGTATTTAATATGTCGAATTAATTGATTTTTTAATCATTTTGCCACCGCTAATCTTAAAAATTAACCATGACAATCTTATGATTTGCAAGTACAATAAAAACATATTGTATTTAATATTTTATTTTTATCAAGTTAATAAATACACAACATGATATAACGACTAATATGAATAATTCAGGTAAAACACACATGCATTTTTTTAATTAAAAAAAATGGGACCTTTTTCAATAAAATGAATTTGATTGAAAATTTGAAATAGAATTTCCAACATGAAGAGTCAAAGGAAATATATTTATTTGAAAAAGAACTGTCGGTTGTCTTTTTATGTTTTGTATATTATGCTTTCATTAAAAGAAAACAACATATGCTTCGAATGACTTTTGTAACAAAATCGAATTAGTATTTCACTATAGCTAAAAATTGTGATGGAATGAATTTTGTAACAAAATCGAATTAGTATTTCACTAAAAAAGTAAAATATAAAAAATTCATATAAAAAAATATAAAAATATAATATTTACTTTATATATATATCAATAATACAGTTTGTTCGACCAACAAAAAAAAATTATTATTGACTTAACCTATGAGATGAATAAGATCTCTTTCACTTCTAAGGATAAATTTAGAGTTCAAATAGTCAAAGAATATGTTTTACATAACATGAATCAATATAATTAGACATGATCTCAATATAAATATCAAACTCCCTACGAATTATCATGTCCACTTGCAAGAAGTCATTATTGGGTATATTTTGTGTGTTGTTATATATATATATAATATAGCTTTCTAACAAAATCTAATTAAACTTCCTTCTGCTGACTAGATGAATAGAATATGATCATCGATTTTAATGATAGATCTTGAGTTCAAGTCTTGAAAATAAAAAGTATCTTGATAAAAATTATGGGCATAATATATAAATATGTTTTTTAACTTGGCTTAAACGGATGCCTATATATGTCCTTCAATTTTGAGTGTGCACAAGTAGTCACCTAAATTTGTATAAATTAAATACACAAAACAGAAATTTGTCATGTAAGATGCCATGTAGGACGAATGTCATGTCTATTTGTGCACTTTTGTATAAATTTTGCACACCATAAGTTAGATGACATAGATATCAGTTGAGGCCAAGTTAAAAGACACATTTATGTATTATGTCAAAAATATACGTATGCAACGCGAATCAAATTAAGTATATTTTACAATATGAATATCAAACATCGGATAAGAAATCAAAAGAAACATGTTCACCTAAAATAGCTAGAGCCTAGAAACTTCTTCCTCATGTGTAGTCAAAGATAGTTTTTTAAGATCTTTTTGGTCAATTTCACATTCACATTTCAATTTCCACTAAGACTGCTTTAAGTTTTTCTTCTATATAAGCAACCTTTAATATTACTAAACTTGCATCCTTAACAACAACAAAACACAAAATTCTTTTCTTCTTGGGAAAATAAATATGGAGACAAAGCTTACAAGAACCAACAAAATATTGTTCCTTTTTTTTCTTTTCCTCACAAATGCATTCATTGCAACATGTCATGAAGTTGGTTAGTATTCTTTAATTTGTGTCTTAAATTATTGTATCTGACACGAAATGATAAAGAGAGAATTTCGTCTATTGATGAATGCATGATAAAGCTCTTGCCATTCAAATAATATTATGAGTTCTAATAATAGTTTGTCTCAATTTACAACTTTTCGTCGCATCTGATACAAAATGATAAAGAGAGAGCTTTAATTTTATCTTTTTGATGAACATTTGATTGACGGAGCTCTTTCTATTCAATTATTATGAGTTCTAATAATCATTTGTGTCTCAATTTAATTACAACATTACGTAAAGAGAGAGCGAACAACCAGATTGACAGACCTCTTGCCATTCACTTATTATGATCGAACTCTAATAATATTTTGTCTCAATTTACAACTTTATGTTACATCTGACACAAGATGATAAAAAGAGCGTTTTATCTATCGATTTACAACTATATACTATGATTTCTAATTATAATATTTTTTTCATTATATATATATTTTTTTTATTTTTTTTTACAGATGATGAAAGTGAGTTTAGTTATGATAGAGAGAGTGAAAATGGACCAACACATTGGGGTGAAATTCATCCAGAATGGAAAATGTGTAACTCTGGAAAATTGCAATCTCCAATTGATCTTCTAAATGAGAGAGTTGAAGTTGTTTCTCATTTGGGAAGACTTCATAGAAGCTACAAAACATCATCCTATGCTACTCTCTTGAATAGAGGACATGATATGATGGTAAGAAGTTTTTCGATCTGTTTGGTACGATGAAACTAATTTTTTTTTCAAATAACTTAAAAAGAGGAAAAATATATATTTTTCTACTTATGGACGGAAATCATTTTCCTTTACTATTTTTTTTTAGGGAAAATGCATAAGTACCCCTAACCTATGCCCAAAATCTCAGAGACACACTTATATTATACTAAGGTCCTATTACCCCTCAAACTTATTTTATAAATAATTTTCTACCCTTTTTCGTCCTACGTCACACTATCAACCAAATAGCTTGAAAAAATTGTCAACATGCGCTGGGCCCAGAAGATAGTGGCATACCTACAACTGGGCCCTTAGAATTGATCACTCTTGAAACAATTCTTGGTACAAGTGGCATACCTACAACTGTACAAAATTGTTAGTAATTGAAAACTCGTTTGTTGTCCATATGATTTTCTATTATTTTATTTTGTAGTTTTTTCTTCAACAAACTTATGTATACTACTGAAAAAATTTGGAATTTACTATAAACTTCATTGCTAATATGTCGTTGTTTTGCTCGTAGTTAATGAAATTTCGTTACTAATTCATCGTTAAATAAAATTAGTGATAAATTTTATTATTTAGCTATAAAATTTATTTGTCGCTAAATTCTATTAAAAAATTAGTAGTAGGAAATGATCAAAATAACCCAATAATCAAAATCTTATTGGGTTTGTTATCAAATTTACAAGCTACCTATTCGAAAATCGAAAATGTTCACACCCAAATGAAACCGAACGGTAAAAACTTAAATTCGGAGCTAAAATGACCACTTTTATTATTTTTAAAATATTTTTTTTGTAGAATATTTGTCATATATCACCAACTTATAAAGAACATAAAATTATCAACAAACTTAACCTACTACACATGAAATTAATCAAATATACAATCATTTTTGTCTACTGCTAATTACTATTTAACCTACCACCTTACTTTTTTGAATTTGCAACAATACAATACAAAGTTAGGTGTTTAATTTCTTGATATTAAGAGGGAAGTTATATCTGGGGCTGTTACATTAGCAACTTGTATTGATTAATTAGTAAATATATGTATTATTTTTTGGAAATTAAATTCCCATGATATTTAACAATTGATTTTTTATTTTATTTTTAAATTTTCTTGTGATGAATTTGGTGAATTTAATAAATTATTTATTACTTGCAGTTAAGATGGGAAGGTGGAGCTGGACATATTAAAATAAATGGAACAAAATATCAACTCAATCAAGCTCATTGGCATTCACCTTCTGAACATACCATCAATGGAAGAAGGTACTTAATTTATTTATTACTATTATATATTTTTTTGGTGTAACGATAAAATTATCTCTGTGACTTATAGTTTATTGATTTGACTTTCGAGTCGTGGAATCAACCACTAATGTTTGTATTAGAACAGGTTGTCTACATCACATCTCATGATGTGTGTCTCGATCTTCATGAAATCCTGCATGAATACGAAATGCTTTGTGCATCAAGCTATGTATTTTGTTTTCCTCTTGTAACAAAATATTGTATGAATTAAATAATGCAGATTTGATTTGGAGGTTCATTTGGTACATGAAAGTGAAGATGGAAAGACTGCAGTTGTTGGAATAATGTACAAAATTGGAAGAGCTGATCCCTTCTTGTCTATGGTACATTACACTAAACACGAATTAAATTTTTATACACTAACAAACAGTATAAAAAAAATTCAACACTATTATAAATTCTAGCACATACAAAAAAATTGTGTACGTCACTGATTATAATATATATTTAATTTCAGATTGAGAGTGATTTGAAAGCCCTAGCACATACAAAAAATGTGGAGAGAAATATAGGAGTAATTGATCCAAAAAAGGTGAAATTGGGTGGCAGAAAATATTATAGATATATTGGCTCTTTGACTGTTCCTCCTTGCACTCAAGATGTTGTATGGACTATTGTAAGAAAGGTAATTTCAAAATTCTAAAATTACGAGTTCGAGCTGTGAAATATATAAGTCAATATATATTATTTATGTGAAAGCGCAATATTTCATGATTGTTATGTATCTTGAAGTTAATATTCAATATCATTTGTTTTGTATTTTATCAGGTGAGGACTGTTACAAAAGAACAAATGAAGCTAATTCGCGAAGCGGTTCATGATGTGAGTTATTTAGAATTATGTTTTATATACTAATAATTTATCAATTATTCTAGCTTCATATTTAGATTTAACTTAATTATAATATACGCTGACATTATAATTGATCAACGATAAATATTAAGTTGACATATGATAATATATAAGTTTTCATAGCAAGTCTTATAAGTATATCCCTCCGTCTCAATATAAGTCGTAGATATTTATGCACCTATAAATCATTTCAATAACGCTTTCGATTTTTTTTGTAGGAATCTGAGACAAATTCAAGACCAGTCCAAGCAACAAACAAACGAACAATTCGACTCTATAGACCAAATGATCCTAAAGAATAATTGATTATTCTACAATATAATCTCAAAAATAAAATATATTTCTATAGTTCTAGTTATAATAATTATGATGATTTTGTTTGTGGTACAAAAAAAAATAAGAGCTCAATATATGAGCTAGAAATGGCCTTTATTTATTATTTTTTATTTATTTATTATAGCATGATTGTAATTCTTTCCATTTGTATAGTATATTTATTTGTTGTATTATATATTGATTATTCAATATTAAATTATTATAGCAAAATAATTATTCAATATTTCTGTTGTTGACCTATTTTGTCTTAACCAATTATTCTCTCAACAACCCCACAAAAAGCAACAAGTGTTGAAAGGTTCATTAATTATAATTAGTAAACCATCAAATAAT
Organism: Solanum chiquidenum; assembly: GCA_029582725.1. Classification (NCBI taxonomy): domain Eukaryota; kingdom Viridiplantae; phylum Streptophyta; class Magnoliopsida; order Solanales; family Solanaceae; genus Solanum; species Solanum chiquidenum. The sequence goes on along the minus strand of JAJOOS010005138.1, from coordinate 10,475 downwards.
TGTTAATTGGATAACATTATGTCAAACATTTATCAAAGAATTACAATATAATTTTAATTCAATGCTCAGTATTCGTATTATACTATAGTTCAATAAATTCATATCCACACTAAAAAAAAAAGGTTGTGCATACCTACAACTGTACAAAATTGTTAATTGAAAACTTTCATTTGTTGTCCATCTGATTTTCTATTTTTTTTTTTTTTTTTTGCTTTTTCTTCAATAAACTTATTTTATTATGTATACAACTGAAAAAATTGGAATTTAACTATTAAATTCATAACTAATATGTCGCTATTTTGTTCGTAGTTAATGAAAATCTATTACTAATTCATCATTAAATAGGATTAACAACGAATTTTACAATTAAGCTACAAATTTTGTCTGTCGCTAAATTTGGCAAAAAAATTTAGTAGTAAGAAATGATTATGAAACCGATCGATAAAAACTCGAATTTGAAGTTAAAAGGTAACCAAATAATGGTAAGTAGCTCACAGTCCAACGACTTACTAAATAAAAAATTTCAATGCCTAAACGGTCATTTGACCGGTCGTTATTAATTTAGACAAGTCATTCAAAGCCTAGCGATTTATTCGTTTTGGTTATATGGAAAAATAAGTGTCCAGTTATACATTTTTTATAAGAAAAAGTGACCCTTTAGACTCCGTTTTTACTAATTAATTGTCACACTACTAGCTAGATACCTTAGCAGGTTCTATCATAAATATGAAGAAAATATTCCATACTACTTTTTATGTCTGTATTTGCCAAGTAGATAACAGTTGGACATACATGCACCACCCTCTTTAGATTTTACTTGTGAAATTACAATTGATTTTTTTGGTAACATGAATATGATTAGCAGAAACTTAGCACTCCATGAGACACATTTGGGACGAGTTGGAGTGCTAAGTTGCCCGTTAAGACCAACTTGAGGTGTGATGTGCACTTCTGAAGTTGAAGTGCTTACTTGCCAGTTGAGGTCAAGTTTGACTCTCTAATTGCAAAGCATTTAATTGTAAGACAACTCATGTGTATAGCATTATATGTAGTATTTTCTACATTTTGTAAGAGCCCGACTTGAACTCGTGACTTCTTGATCACATGACAATAATTTTATTTGTTAGTCAATTGCTCTTCTTTTTAATTAAAAGAATTCTTATAATAAAAAATAATAATCTTGATATGCGGGGATGAAGTATCAGATTATTGTATCCCAAATTCTATATGGGATAGTAATCTCACAATTTTAAATAAATAACAATAAAATAACTTCAGAACTGATTAAAAATCATAAAATATTATATATATTTTTCTTACTTATCAAATAGTCTTCTGTTATGAAGCGTAGTAGGTTTATAAAATTGAGTAAATTAACTAAATGACATATTAAATATTATATATGTTCCAAAATGTATTTAAATTTTTTTTAAAAAAGAAGATATTTTATAATACCTTATTTTTTCTTTTCAAGTTCCCAACATATCGTATCAGTCTTGAACTCGTGACCTAGCGGTGCGGAGAAAACTCCCTCAACCACGTGAACAAGAGCGACTGATGTCCTTTATTAAACAAGCAAAATTATTAATAGCTTAATAATTAATATCAAATGAGCCAAACCAACTAGTTTTTAAATAGCCGATTATATTCATTATTAACGTTTTTCTAATCGATATACATATATCATATACTATATATTATTATAGATATACTTTTATATAGAAAATATACACATATGGTAAATCTACCATCTAGCAATTTTAGTATGAGCGGTTGGATGAGTAATTATGTAGGTTAGTTTTTACTACTATACAAATTACACAGCGGTAAACCTTCATATATTACTCTGTCTGTCTCGTAGTAATTGTTAAGATTATTAAAAGTATTTGTCTCAAAATATTTATTATTGTGTGTTGACACCTAATTTTGGTCTAACATTTTCAAAATTCGTAACTTTTAAGTTTTATTTATTCAATAGTTTAAAATACATTTTTTATAACTTTAAGTAATTTTATCGATATTCATCCTTATTTGTCAAATTTCAGGATTTTTTATAAGTTAATTTTAATTGCATTATTTTTTTGTCACAATCGGTTGAATACGTTCAAATATTTATTCATTTTGATTAAATCGTTATTTCTGTTAAATTGCACTTTTTACATGTCATTAGTTATGTTCATTACATTTTTTTAATATTAATTTTTTTCGTTACATTTGTTAATATTCATTTTGTTATTTTGCACAGTCTAGAAATTCATTCAAATATAGATAAGATTTCATACACAAATATTTTATTTAACTAGCGGTCTCGGCCCACGGTTTTAAGATAATGGTATTGTATTATATGTGGTTTTCGATTTTCTATTTAAGTAATAGCTTAGTCATTAAGTTAGATTTACTAGTTATTAATGCCTTATTATTTATGGTAAATTATTTCTTGTTGTTGATGCCAACTCTTGTGATTTCGGATATTCTTTTTTATGTTTCTTTTGTTACATTTTTAGTTACTGATTTATGTGGTTTCATACTTTGAAAATTCATTCAAATGTTACTATGACTTGTCTATTTCTCGTGATTGTTCCTGTTGGAGTTGTTATTGCTTTTAGCATTCTTTTATTGTCATTATTTTATATATTTAATTGATAGATAATTGTTGCATGTTGTTGTCTAAAGTTTTATTGTTATTGTTATTATATCAGTCAACGTATTTTCAATTTTCATCTTTTAATTTATTATTAGTGTCGAGTTCCAAATCTAGTGAGTTGTCTTCTATTTCTATTGAGTTTTTATTTAGAGTTGTTTATTTGTTTAAGCAATTTTGATTGGGTGATGAGTTTTCAAGTGACTTGTTCGTTGTATAAATTAACTTCCAATTTGGAAATATTTGCAATGTCACTATTAGGACTGTTTTGATTATTAGTTATTTTAATATTGAGCAAGATACATTATTTGTTAAAATTAGTTGATGAAGAAATTATCGTTGATTTTCAAGGCCTTCCATATTAATAAGGCGGATTTTTATTTTAAATTTATTATTATTTAATTCATTTATTTTTATTTGGTACTAACACTTTTACTAGCGTCTTTACAGGTACACGGAGTTGCTTCTCATGGAGCTATTCAAATGAAGTTTGAATTATATTGTTTGTTTATTGTTTTGTATATATCGATGTTAGGCAAACTTTAGGCCGTGTTTTATATTATTGTTTTATTTTATTACTTGTGAATATCGCATATTTGTTTTACTTGTATATTGTTTTATCTCCTCCTCAATTTGAAAAAAATGAATTCAGTCGGGAACCACAATTGTGAATTTCGAAGGATGCCTAACACCTTCCCTTCGAAATAACTTGAACCCCTTATATAGAATCTAACAGTTTCGTAGATCACTTAAATAGTTTCCTATTTTTCCTAAAATTAGGTGGCGACTCCTTCAAAATTCGTTTATTCTTAATATTCTTTTTCCAATTGAGTTAATTGATTATTTTTCGAGTCACCACGATGTTTTGCCTATTTAAATAAAGTAGGAATGTAAACACTGTATAAAATCAAAACAAAATTAATTATTTCTTTTCCATTTAATCCTTAGTGATTATTGGTTGATCTTATATTTGTTCAAATATCAATAATGTTAATTTATCTTTTTTATTAAATCGAGTGTAATTTATCAAAGAGAAATAAAATAACATAAATAAAAAATTATTTTTATTTATAATCTCTTAAAAGATATGTAAAAGAGAAATATGATAAGTAATATGAAACGGATAAGTACATGTCAATTAAGCATTCACATTGTGTGTAATTCAATGTGAAAAATTCATTAGTATAATTTCAACCTTTGACTTGGATGCTGGAACACGATTCTCATTAATTGCCGCATGTGCTTGAAATTTTTACCTCGTTGTGCGAGTTTAATATTATATAGTATAAAAAGATTTGGAGGTCGAAGATTAGGGTAGAATATTAATAAGTATGTAGTTGAGCATTAGTGTAGTAGTTCTTGCCTCGATATTTGTTGTTTTCTTTGCTTTATTTATCATATTATTTGTTGTTGGTACTTGTTTGTTTTCCACATGACTTTTTTATTATTGTATATGTTATACATTCTTAATTTTTTATATGTTTACTCGAGTTGAAAGTCTATAACAAACAATTTCTCTATCTTCACAAGATAGGATAGGCTGCATACGTAAACCATCCTCTAAAACCTAATTTGTGGAATTACACTTAGTATATATGTTGTTATTGTTGTTGTAGATAAGAAAACTCTTGTATTTTGATAAATAGTTAGTGATAATACAGATAGAAAACACAAATAATACTTGATAATTCATATATGAAATTTCACCAAGGTAACACTTTTGATCATTATCTTAAAAAACTACACTCTTAAATTATAGTATGAACTATGAACTTATTGTACACTTTCTTAAATTCGTATTTAGTCAAAATCAAACAAATTGAAATAAATGGGGTAATAACCTTAATTTCTCGTACAATATTTGTGAATGGATGATTAAACAAAATAATTAACCTTAATTACTCATTCAGCGTTTCTAGTAAAGCATGAATTAGGTAAGTGATTTGGAAAAAATTAAGAAACATGTGTGGAAAAAAGAATAAATCAAGTTAATTGACATAATATTCTACTTAATTAAACAAATAATCTGTGCAGGTATAACAAACATTTGAAAAATTTCTCCATATTTGAATATATCAATTAAAACTTCAAAAAAAAAGATTTAATTAACTAATAGTTAGCAGCCTCCAAGAAAATTTTAACCTACTTAATAAGTAATGCGATTATTGAAATTTTTTTCCTTGGGTAGCAAGCCAAGAAGTTTGAAAACACACAAATTAAAATTTACTTTTTATAATATATTATAATTAATCTTCCTTCTTTTTTTCTTTCTTTTTTCTAACGTCAAAATTGTAATGACATGGTAATTAGATATTTCGAATTCGAACTCAGAAAAATAAACCGCCTTTGATAGGAATAGTGTGTTACCACCCAAAATAGCTAGCTAGCATTTCTCCATGAAATTAATTAGTCAAGGCTTGAAATGAATAATACTCAAGTAAAAAATAAAATGAAGAATTTGTATACTGTAGAATAAGATACATGTCTCTCATCAAGATGTGTACTTGACGAAATGGAGGGAAGGGGTAATGGAGGGGAGCCAAAAAATTGGTTGACTTAACTATGGATATAATATTTGTTAATATAGTATAATCTTGGCTTTAAAAATTTAAATAAGATACATGTCTCTCATCTAAATGTGCACTTGACGAAATAGAGGGTAGGGATAATGGAGGGGAGAGTCAAATCCTCTTTGCACTAATTGTCATTAAACATCACTAGGTCCATTTTGCCAACTTCCTTTTTTATATGCTCTAGCAAAAATTGACCACCTTTAATTTACCGCGTTAAACTTCTTCCAAATTTATACTTACAGAGATGTCTTTGGTACGAAAGAAAATATTTTTGTGAAGCATATTTTTTAGGAAAATAAGTCGATTTCTTATTTATTTATTTTTTTTATTCGGTATGTAAGTAATAAAATATTATTCTAAAAGTATTTGTATATATCTAAACAAATACTACGAAAGCTAAGTAGGGATGGGGATGGGAGCTACGATGGTATGGAATTTGTTTTTCCTACTTTTATAATAGATAAGTCATTTTTCTCATTTTAAAAAAACTTATTTTAGTACGAATATATTTTTTAAATTTTTGATCAATCGAGCCTAACAAAATTGGATACTTAATGCTTATTAATCATACAATATGTATATCTTATTTAACTTTTGACTTTTGACTTATAAGATTAACTTTATATAACATCATTTGGTGTAAATATTAGGCATGAATACTGTATTTCTCACACATGTTTACTTTTGATAGAAATAAAATCTGCGTATATTATTTTTTTTATCTTATAAAATTATATTGAATTTGTTGTTATTATTTAATTTCACTAATGCATAGATTTTTATTCTTCTTATTATTATAATAATAATAATAATAATAATAACGAAATATTGTAGAAATTCTTGATAGGTCATTGAAACAATCAGCATAGCTACTTATAGATGTCATTGTGTCAAATTAAGAACAATTTCAATTATCAATTAATCAATAAATCATAGAAGAATTAATTATTTTAATTAAAGGGTTGCCACACGCAATAACTCTCCAAGGCTTCTCTAGAGTGTCTAGAAGGTGGCAAATAAAAAACAACATATACAATACAACACGATCTATATAGAATTCGAGACGATGAAAAATATTTTAAGTCTTCAACTTTTTTTACTGTACAAATAGAATAATTTTATATTGAATGAATGTGCTTTTTGAATTTGAACTAATCCGAAGTTGTATGCTAGAGAGGGGGAGAAGTCAAAAACTATATTGCTAGATCAGTGAAGATTATGTTGCAATATATTTGACCCCTAAAAGATCGAGATATCCACACTTCTACATGAATATTATTTTTTTATTTTATTTTTCAACATCAGGTTCTTGTCAAATATAACAAACAATTTCCAAATAATTCTAACATATAAAATAATTTGTTAAATAATTGAAACAAAAGGACTCAGAATCAATTCATAGATTTTGTATGTTTATTATAATTAAGAAAATGAAATATTCTAGAAATACTTGATAGGTCATCAGAATGATCAGCATATAATACTTTACTTGTAATTACGTCAAATTAAAGAATAATTTCAAGTATCAAAGAATTAAATAATAAATTAAAAAGCACTTTAATTAATTAAGGATTCCCAATGGTGTCTAGAAGGTTGCAATAAAAAAACAGAAAAATAATAATAAAAATTCGCAGCGTTATCGGTCCATATAATGGTACTTTAAAAAATTACATACCATAATGAATTATACAATTTTATAACATATATATATATATACGTATTTGTGTATCTAAAAACTCTAATTATTAGTGTCCATACATACAAATAATGACATAAAAATAAAGTTGATCAGATATACATTCAATATTTACTTTGAAAATACCTATATATATATATACATATATAATTACAATCAAATATGTAATATAACTCGTAATTTTAATTAAAATGAGATATTATACGTGCATTAGCGTTGGTAGGTATTTTACTGCGTTTTGAAATCAAAGTATTTCTGCTTCATTTTAAATATCGCAAAATCTTACTTTATTTTTGTTGCAAATATAGACGCTTTAATAAGGCTATTTATGCAATTTAAAAAATATATATACATAAGTAGTTCTTAATATCTTATTTTGTTAAAGATATTCATAATATATTATTTAATCACTTCGTATATCATTTTTTTAATACGTAAGTTACAATATTTTACCACGGTCAATATTGGCAGGTGAAATTCCTAGTACTTCCGCTGCAGCAGCCACCAAATTGCTCTTTGATGGATTCTACCTTAACATCGTGGCAAATAGCAAAATGGTCTGGATCGAATTTGAATGAGCGATAAATAATTTAATAAAATTTTAAAAAGATCAACTTTTACATATTTAATAATGATTAATCGACGCTTATTCATATTACTTGTGATTTAGGAATATTCGGGTGAAAATACAGATTAAAAATCAAGATAAGTTTAGATTTTCAGAAAATAAGAACTTAGAAAGAAAAAAAACTACAACTAAATAATATTGACAATATGAATATTCATTTAATTCTATTTGATTGAAATAGAATTTATTTCCAACATGAAGAGTCAAAAAAGAAATATATTTGAAAAAGAGCCGTCGGTTGTCTTTTCATGTTTTAATTAACAGAAAACAACATATGCTTCAAACTTGCTTAACTATCACAAAGTCGAATCAATATTTTCATTAAAGAAATAAAATTTAAAAAATAAGTTAAGATCTCTTTCACTTTTAAGAATAGATTTCGAGTGCGAGTAGTCTTGAAAATAAAATTAAAAATGTTAAAAGAATGTGTGTTAGGTAACATGAATCAATTTAATTAGACATGATCGCAATATGAATATCAAACTCCCTACGAATTACAAAGCCGTTATTATATATATACAATATAATTTTCTAATAAAATAAAAAAACCCTAGCGATCCCCTAACTTAATCGACAAGATGAATCGACTATGTTCATGATCGACCTTAATGATAGATCTAGAGTTCAAGTTTTAAGAACGAAAAATATCATGATAAAAAACATGGACATAATACATAAATATGCACTTTAACTTGGTTTCAACTGACATTTATGCCCTTCAATTTTTAGTGTGCACAAGTAGTCACTTAATTTATGTAAAATTGAACACATAGGACACACAATTGTCATATAGAACGTAATTTAGGACAAATGTGTTTGTTTGTTTATTTTTATATAAGTTTTGCACCCGAAAAAGACATAGATATCAATTGAGATCAAGTTAAAAGACATATTTATATATTATGCCAAAAATATGTGTTATGCAATACAAATCAAATAAGTCTTATTTCACAATATGAATATCGAACATCATCGTACAAGAAACCAAAAGGAAACATGTTCACCTGAAATAGCTAGAGCCTAGAAACTTCTTCTTCATGTGTAGTCAACGATAGCTTTTAAGATTTTGTTGGTCAATTTCACATTCACATTTCAATTTACACTAAAGACTGCTTTAAAATTTTCTTCTATATAAGCAAACTTTAAATTACTTAAGTTGCATCCTTAACAACAACAAAACACAAAATTCTTTTCTTCGTGGGAAAATAAATATGGAGACAAAGCTTACAAGAACCAACACAATATTGTTCCTTTCTTTTCTTTTCCTCACAAATGCATTCATTGCAACATGTCATGAAGTTGGTTAGTATTCTTTAATTTGTTTCTTAAATTATTGTATCTGACACGAGATGATAAAGAGAGAATTTCGTCTATTGATGAATCATGACAAACCTCTTGTCATTCAAATAATATTATGAATTCTAATAATAGTTTGTGTCTCAATTTATAATTTTACGTTGTATCTGACATAAGATGATAAAGAGACAATTTCGTTTATTGATGAACAACTGAGTTGACGGAGCTCTTGTCATTCAATTATTATGAGTCACAACTTTACGTTGTATCTGACACAAGATGATAAAGAGAGAGCTTCATCTTTTGATGAACATTGGATTGACGAAGCTCTCTCCATTCAATTATTATGAGTGCTAATAATCATTTGTGTCTCAATTTATAACATTACGTTGCATCTGACACAAGAGGATAAAAAGAGTGCTTCGTCTATTGACGAACAACTGAATTGACAGACCTCTTGCTATTCAATTATTATGAGCTCTAATAATCATTTGTCTCAATTTACAACTTTCTGTTACATCGGACACAAGATGATAAAAGAGAGAGTTTTATCTATCGATTTACAACTATATACTATGATTTCTAATTATAATATTTTTTCATGATATTTGTTTTTACAGATGATGAAAGTGAGTTTAGTTATGATAGAGAGAGTGAAAATGGACCAACACATTGGGGTGAAATTCATCCAGAATGGAAAATGTGTAACTCTGGAAAATTACAATCTCCAATTGATCTTTTGAATGAGAGAGTTAAAGTTGTTTCTCATTTGGGAAGACTTCATAGAAGCTACAAAACATCATCCTATGCTACTCTCTTGAATAGAGGACATGATATGATGGTAAGAAGTTTTTTGATCTGTTTGGTACGATGAAACTCATTTTTTTTTTCAAATAACTTAAAAAGAGGAAAAATATATATTTTTCTACTTATGGACGGAAATCATTTTCCTTTTACTATCTTTTTATTTTTATTTTTAATGTAGTATCACTAGCGCGCGCTCTCTGGGGTGGAGGTGGAATGAGATTCGATTGTTTAACCACACTTATATATATACTCATTATCTTTAATATTCTATTTTTAGCTCTCCACTTGTCCGACTAATCTGGATTAATTCATATCACGTGTGACTCATGGAGCAGGAAACAATATTTTGTGCTAGAACGTAAAACCGAGACTTCTAATTAAAAGATAAAATCTAATCAATATTTGTTAATATTATTATTTTTTAAATATATTTTTGGTAGAATATTTTTCATATATCACCAACTTATAAAGAACATAAAATCAACAATTTTAACCTACTACACATGAAATTAATCAAATATTTGTCTACTGTTAATTACTATTTAACCTACCACCTTACTTTTTTGATATAAAGTTAGGTGTTTAATTTCTTGATATTAAGAGGGAAGTTATATATGGGGTCGTTACATTAGCAACTTGTATTAATTAATTAGTAAATATATGTATAGATTTTGGAAATTAAATTCCCATGATATTAAAAGATTGATTTTTTTTAAAACAAATTTCTTGTGATGAATAATAAATTATTTATTACTTGCAGTTAAGATGGGAAGGTGGAGCTGGACATATTAAATTAAATGGAACTAAATATCAACTCAATCAAGCTCATTGGCA
>JAJOOS010005137.1:0-21568 GCA_029582725.1 Solanum chiquidenum | reverse complement strand
TTTTTGTTCAAAGTTTACATTAAATAGTGAAAAATTGTTGTGATCACAGATAGCCATTTGCTTGGGATCCAGGTTGAGTAGTGATTAAGGGTTATCACTGCGGTTTTGGGAATTTTATGCATATTGTGAAAGAAATTGTTTGTTCCTCTCATCTCCTTCTAGAGTCTAAGCTTCTCATCCTCATTTTTATCTCTATCTTTAGTTACTTGTTATTTCAGTATTTTCCATTGTAATTCTATAGTTGAAGTATTTCAGTATTTTCCATTGTAATTCTATAGTTGAAGTATTTCAGTATTTTCCATTGTAATTCTATAGTTGTGATTTGGCTATCAGTGATTACATATTACTTGAGTATTTGTATTGAGAATGTGGGTTCGTTACAAAAATACTCTGTTCTTAAATACATGTCTTTAGCTGGAAAAGACTCCGAATTTGAATTGATTTTGACCGAGATATCTCTTGTGAATTAAGATACATGAAGGATGTCATGTATGTGGTACGTTACCTCGCAGATTGGAGCTATACTGACGCTCCACTGCTACTGAAACTAAACACAAGACACAAGAAATGGTTAAGCAACAATTTGTAGAAAGTGGCAGGACAAACAAATTAGTTGCTTACAGATTATCATTGTAGCCAACTGTATATTTTTTAGTCTAAAGCAAATACTACTTTAATTTATGGTATTATCATTTACCCGTTACAGTACAGTCTACTAACCTGGAACTTCAGTCATTCCAAGTCCAAGATCTCAGAACTCGAACATCATATAATATATCATATACAATCTTCGTCCACTTTTAATTGTCATGATTTCCTTTTTCAGAATCAAACGATAAGTACTTTGACTAACATTTTATGATGTATTTTTTTTATCATATTGATATGCAAAAAAATGCAATTTATAGAACTTTTCGTATAGTTTTTGAATATCTAAATTTTTTGTTTAAAATATCAAATTAATGTAATCTAATTTCACTTTGAAAAGTCAAATTGACTTTCGAAAAACGCAACATGACAATTAAAAGTGGACGGAGGGAGTATTATTAAAAGTGGAAAGCTCCAAACAACAAAATTAAATTACCATTATATTCTTACACTAAATTAAAATATAATAAAACATATATATATACCATTAATTCACACTTTTCTTGTAGATATCTAATTAAATATTTAAAAATAATATTCTCATAACCTTTCAAAAAGTAATAAAACTTAATTACCATAGTTAATGAATATAGAAATGTAAATAAACAACTTATAACATTTAAATTCAAATTACTTCAAAATACTGAGACTGACAATACCCTTCAAATAATAATTAACTCCTTAATTAACCAAATAATGCGTTAACCAACCTCATATCTAGAGAATGAGAAAAGTTATACACTGAGTACTTAAATGTACAAAGTGACACGTGTATGAATTTTCATGTGTCTTTCTATCTTAATAGCCTCTTCGATGTTATTTAGCAGATTAAACTTTTTTTAATATTTATTTTTTTATTTTCTTTCATTTATTCTGCTAAATTTGTTTTTGTCTTTGCTGAAAACAAAATTGACCAATATTTTGGTCATACCTAGTGGGAATTCGTCGATAGTGTGGTGTTAATGTTTACTTTTTCGTGAAATCAAAGTACAATCGTTTGAGTTACATGTTACAAAAGAAAAAAGAAGGAAGAAATCGTAGATGAAAGTCTAACAATGCAGACTCTAAGTTATTTTATCCTTTGTTACTTCCTATAAATATTGATGAAATTGTATCTTATTGTTGATGTAAATTTTTTATCAACCAATACCATCTATTGTTACTTAGTATGAAAGAGGTGTTCATTTTATTCTTTTACAGATTCTTTTACTTGAATTTGAAAAGATTATGTTGTAATGATTTTCTCCCCCACACCTTTCAAGTTTTTTCTATTTGAATTCTTTTTTATATTAATTAGCATGGATTATATAAACAACATATGTATTGAAGCACTATTTGTGAATGAATATAGCTTAAATTGGGAAGCCTTATAGTTTAAAGTTAATTTATCAAAATACCCTTTACAAACGACTAAATTACCCCCTAACTAAAACTAAATTTCTACAAGCTTATGGCAATAAGATTTGAACGACTAAATTAACCCCCAAACTAAAACTAAATTATTACAAGTTAATGACCATAAGATTTTTACACCTTTTCAACTGAATTTCGTGAAATATGAATATTAAAAGCCAATGTCATATTTAATGAAATCTTAATAAATATGAAATAATGTTTATAATAAATAGTACTTACTTGGAATGAATACATTCTAGCATCTTGGGGCTTCACATGCTACACTACAAAACTTTACAAGTTTAATTTCAAGAATTAATTATTCATAATCTAAACATTAATTATATATTAATAGAAGTGGAACTTAATGGAATCCTTTGAAATTCCAAATAAATTACTATATTAGCTGTTACTATACTGAAAGAATTATAACAACTTATGGATGAATTATAAATAGATAAAACATTAATATGATGAAAGAGATTTAACGAGATCATATTAAATTTTAAAAAGTTACAAATATTTTCTCTGTTACAGAAATAAAGAATTTGGTTCAGCTTATAATTTGAACTAATTAAACATTTGTTTCGTGATGCAGGTTCCGGGCACTAATTATCAACGTTTATTTCGAGCCGATTGGAGCGATATTCGGAGGCAAGGGTGAGCTTATGGCGTTCTGGATTATACATGCATCCTTTTGTATAGTTTAGCTAGCCTTTTGTATTTTCAGACAAGTGTGTATATTTTGGTTCATTTTTGGGACTCGCGTACTCTTTTGTAGTGGCTATGTACTCGTGGTTCTAGATTGGATCTTTTGTTTGTCTATATATGTATATATTGCTTCCTCCCATTTCTCCTGTTATGTTTGTTAAATTGTTCATCTATTGCGTTTGGTTGATAATTGTCATTACCTAAAGTACACCCTAGACGTGACATGGCGAATAGAACCCCAAGAGGCCCTAGACAAACCACTTGACATAAGCATGAGGTAAAAAAAAATACCACAAGAGAGATAATAGACAGCATAAGTCTCACGCCATAAAAGAAATATGAACATAAGTGTGGAATATTAAATTGTATTTGGCATAGCCTTTCTAACATCATAAGAGTGGTTGGGACGTAACCCTTATACCATGTACAAGTATGAAACAAAAAAATTATAAAAGAAATAAAGTATCAATGGTCTTGTCCTCGAAGCATGAGGACTTACCAATCCAAAGTACTATCAAAGTAATCCAAGCTAACCATGAGCAACAGGAAGAGTGTGGGACTCTATATTAGAAGACAATATCGGCACAATTATGCATTAATACGGTGAATGTATTAAGTATTGGGACGTGCATAGAGGCGTCAAGCATGATAACATGATGAGCTTAAACATTGTCACACCCCGAAGCTACCACCAGGGCGTAAACACAGGACCTAGGATCACGAGTGACCCCAAGCTAATCCTATTGGCATATCATAAGCATACTAAGATAAACTGAGATGAGAAATACTGTGTGGAAGCTTAAAACATGATATAAACTGAAATGGGAAATACCCAATACCATCTGAATATATGAATTATGAGTTTAATGACAACAGAAAGATCAAACTCCAAGCTAAAACGAATCTAAGTATGTCTAAATAAAAGCCTCTAACTGACTAGAGATGTTGAGACATGCACCCAATTAACTCTAGCAAAACTGAAACTAGAAAGGAAAGACTGAATAGAAAGCATGTCGATCGTCCTTGAAAAATGAGGACTAACCATTGGTACTGCTGAACTGGAGATCGGGAACCGATCTATGCGTGATCTGAATTCTGAGGACCTGAACCTACATCATGAGAAGATATAGCACAGAGTATGCGTCAGTACTTGAAAGGTACTGAGCATGCAGGATAGGATAAATCTGATTAGCATATACATAACCGAAAGAAAACATACTGATCAATGATATAAGATGAACATGAATAATATACTAAACATGCTGAATATGAACTAAACTGAATGAAATGACCAAGTTCATACATACTGAAACTGAATACGTTCAATACTGAACATATAAATGGTAACCTGGTCAATGCACTAAAATCTAACTGTGGGAGCTACTAATAACTGACATAATACCGCGTGAGCTAAATGTGGAGTCCAATGTATACGCCCCATCGAGAGGACCCAATATACCTTCCTAGGGGTATATATAAAGGAATGACTGGCGTAATCACTAAAAATGATGCCCATATAGGGGACTTACCTTTGTGGGTACGTAGTTCTAGGTCTATGAGGGGACTGACCCTAGTCCAACTCAAGATTCTGACATGCTAACTGAAAATGCAACATTAAGTACTAATAATGAAACCTTTGAAAACTGATGCATGAATATTTGTATAAACTGACCTAGCAAGTGGAATTCAGAACTAAACGAATCTACACAACTAGGGTTCTAAATTTCAAGCAAGAATTAAGCAACATAGTTACGAAAACACAATATTCTGATTAGGATTAATCTAACAGCTAAATCACAATAATAATTTGAAGTTTTAGAAACCCTAAGTCTAAATATAATGAAGGGAATCAAGAATCTGACTGAATTCTAGGGACCTAATGGGTGAAAAGAACCCACTAGTGAAATCCCACATACCTGATGACGAATTTCACGGAGAAATCTTTTGATTTTGGGGTTGGAACTGATGAAAACCTGTTGCGTTCTTGGAGAGGGTTTGGTCGATACTTTTTTTTTTTTTGGTTTGATCAAATTTTTGGAGAATGATTAGACTAGGGTAGGTTCTGATTAAGTTACTAAGCTTAAACTGACCAAAACGACGTATATTAGTGTCCAACACATAGGGAAAATATCAAACGACCCCTGACTTAAAACTGTCGAGGCCACTGATGGCCCCTGGCCGACGGACTGACTGACGGTCCGTCTTGGAAGGGCGTTGTTTGACGTCTAGGAGCTGAAAGTTGGGGGTCTCAACCACGGCAAGGACCATGGACCGTCGTCTGATCTACAGTCCGTAGGTCCTGGCGTAGGTTGACCCTTAGCTGGATTTTTTCCGAGTTTTTGGGGAGGGGTAGCAGGTGGCCAACCATGGACCCCACCTACGGTCCATGGGTCACCCTACGGTTCGTAGGTGGCACCTGCAACTTTTTCAGAAATTTCTGCATTCTTTTCTTCCTAGCGTACGGGGTGTTACATTATCTCCCCCTTGGGAACATTCATTCTCGAATGAAGATTAAACTAGCTGGATATGAAGGGAAGGAGCTGTAAATCCAACCACTAAGTACTGGAAACTGAAATTTGACTGAACTATGTTCCAAGAACATGCAAATATGCTGAAAATGCAAGTATAATTGAAGGAACAAAATACTAAGACTGAATTTACGCATGAGTAACTGAAAGACTGGAGAGGAACTATTACCTCAAGCTGGAATGGAATCGGAAGGAAAGAGATAAGGATACTTGGCCTTCATGGCTGCTACTGCTTCCCAAGTAGCTCCCTCTACTAACTGACTCCTCCACAAAACTTTAATTGAAGTGACTTCTTTGTTTCTCAACCTTCGAACCTGACGATCAAGAATTTCAACTGGCACATCCTCATAAGTGAGACTGTCTTTCACAATCACACTCTCTAAAGGCACTATGGATCTTGGATCACTAACACACTTCTTCAACAACGAAATGTGAAAGACTGGATGGACTGTTGCTAGTTCTGCTAGCAGCTCTAACTCATACGCCACTTTACCAACCATTTTCAAGATTCTGTAAGGACCTACATATCTAGGACAGAGCTTCCCTTTCTTTCCAAATCTCATCACCCCTTTTATAGGTGACTCTTTCAAGAAGACCCAATCATCAACCTCAAATTCTAAGTCCCTCTTCCTCACATCTGCATAAGACTTCTGACGACTCTGAGCTGTCTTAAGTCTATCTTTGATGAGCTGAACTTTTTCCATAACATCATGAACCAAATCTGGCCCTATCAAGGTTGCTTCACCTACTTCAAACCAACCAATGGGAGATCTACATCTGCGCCCATACTATGCTTCATAAGGAGCCATCTGAATGCTATAACAATAGCTATTATTGTAGGCGAACTCTATAAGAGATAGGTGATCATCCCAACTACCCTTGAGGTCGATCACACAAGCCCTCAACATGTCCTCTAAGGTCTGAATGGTAAGCTCTACCTGACCATCCATTTGTGGATGAAATGTTGTACTGAGGTTAACCTGGGTACCAAGACCCTTCTGAAATGATTTCTTGAAATGAGAGGTAAACAGAGGACCTTTATCTGAGATGATAGACAAGGGAACCCTATGCATCCTGACTATCTCATTAATGTAAATCTTGGCGTAGTCCTCCGTCGAATCTGTAGTCTTAACAGCCAAAAAGTTAGCGGACTTAGTAACTCTGTCTACTATCACCCAAATGGAGTCATGCTGCCTGTGAGTACGAGGAAAACCTATAATGAAGTCCATGTTTATCACTTTCCACTTCCATGTAGTAATGTTAATCTCTTGAGTCATACCTCCTGGTTTCTGATGTTCTACCTTCACTTGCTGACAGTTAGGGCACTTAGCCACAAAATCTGCTATATCTCTCTTCATGTCGTTCCACCAAAAGACTTCTCGCAGATCACGGTACATCTTAGTGGCACCTGAATGAATAGAATACCTGGATTTATGGGCTTCTGTAAGGATATGCTGCCTCAACTCACCCACCTAAGGAACACATAAACGATATTGGTAGCGAAGCACACCATCTCCCCCTTGGGAGAAAACCTTAGCTTTCTGCTGATGAACTGCACCCTTCAATTGAAGCAATATAGAATCACTGTCTTGTTTTTCGTTAACCTCCGCTACCAATGAAGATTCTGACCCATTCTGAACTGTCACACTATCATCTGATATGCTCATAAGGCAAACTCCCAAGAGAGCAAGCTGGTGAACATCTTTTGCTAATTCCTTCATTTCTTCCTTAACATGTGATACACTACCCATAGATAGTATGCTAAGAGCATCATCTACTACATTGGCCTTACTAGGATGGTAAAGCACATTCATGTCATAGTCCTTGAGGAATTCAAGACATCTCCTCTGGCGAAGATTCAACTATTTCTGGATGAACACATACTAAAGGTTTTTATGGTCTGTGAACACATCTACGTGAACACTATACAAGTAATGCCTCCAAATCTTTAGGGTAAATACTATGGCTACAAGTTCGAGGTCATAATTTAGATAGTTCTTCTCATTCACCGTAAGTTGTCTAGAAGCATAAGCTATAACCTTACCTCGCTGCATCAACACACAGCCTAAGCCGACTCTGGATGCATCGTAATAGATCACATAACCGTCCGAACCCTCTGGTAAAGTCAAAATAGGAGTTGCAGTCAATCTAGTTTTCAGTTCTGCAAAGCTCTTCTCACACTCATCAGACCACTGAAACTTGACCTTTTTCTGAGTCAAATTAGTCAATGGAGAAGTTATGAATGAAAATCCTTCCACGAACCTTCTGTAGTAACTAGCCAAACTCAAGAAACTTCTGATATCTGTTGGAGAGGTAGGTCTGGGCCATTTTTTCACTGCCTCTATTTTCTGAGAATCCACTCAGATCCCTTTGCTAGATACTATATGCCCAAGGAAAGCAACCGATTGTAACCAAAACTCACATTTGCTAAACTTAGCAAACAACTGGCTATCTTTGAGAGTTTGTAGGACAACCCTCAAATGAGTCACATGTTCTTCCTCATTCTTAGAGTAAATCATCAATAAAGACGATAACGAACAAGTCCAATTACTACTTGAACACAATGTTCATCAAATCCATAAAAGTTGCAGGATGATTGGTTAGTCCAAACTACATAACTATAAATTCATAATTTTCATACCGCATTCTGAATGTTGTTTTCGGGATGTCACTACCTCTGACTCTAACCTGATGATAACCAGATACGAGGTTTATTTTTGAAAAGTGACTAGCACCCTTAAGTTGGTCGAATAAGTCATCATTCCTGTGGATAGGGTACTTTTTCTTGATTGTGACTTTGTTCAACTTTCTATAATCAATGCACATCTGGAGAGAACCATTTGTCTTTTTCACAAACAACACTGAAGCACCCCATGGGGAAATACTAGGTTTGATGAAGCCCTTATCCAGAAGGTCTTTCAATTGCTCTTTTAATTCCATAGGCTCAGCTGGAGCCATTCTGTAAGGAGGAATCGAAATAGGTTGGTTACCTGGAAGGAGATCAATTCAAAAGTCGTTTTTCCTTTCTGGATGAACTCTGGGAAGATCTTCTGCAAACACTATTGGGAACTCATTTACTACTGGAACTGACTTAAGAATTGGTGGGGTATCGGATCTTGAATCCTTAATCCGAATTAGATGATAGATACACCCCTTAGAGATTATCTTTTTGGCCTTAAGGTAAGAAATGAATTGACCCATAGGCACTGAGCTACTACCTTTCCATTCTAAGACTGGTTCGCTGGTAAACTGAAAGCGAATGATCCTAGTTCTACAATTGACTGAGGCATAACAGGAATGTAACCAATTCATGTCTAGAATGATATCAAAGTCTATCATTTCTAACTCTACAAGATCCACTGAGGTGAATTTCTGAGAGACTGTGACAGGGCAATTTTTGTATACCCGTCTAGCTATGACTGGGTCACCAATTGGAGTAGAGACTGAGAAGGGTTCTGAGAGAGTTTCTGGACTGACACCGAAGTTCACTATTATATAGGAAGTTACAAAGGAAAGAGTAGCCCCTGGATCTAAGAAAGCATAAACATCTAAATGAAAGAGTCGTAACGTACCAGTGACCACATCAGGAGAATCTTTTTGGTCCTAGAGAGCCTGGAGAGTATACAACATGTTCTGGCGCTGACCGCCACCTGTACCAGTTGAAGTACCCTGCTGAGTCGGGTGACCTATTGGTGCTGCTGAAGTTGTAGACTGAGCCCTACTAGTGTTACCTCCTTGACCCTGTTTAGAAGAAGGGCAATCCCTCAACCTATGACCAGTCTGACCACACCCAAAACATTCATCCTTTCCTGCAAGACATTCACCGGATGGTTTTTACCACACTTTGGACAAGTTTGGTAGGTTCTAGTACCTAAAACACTTCCTGAGACTTAGAGCCTGATGCTCTACCCTTTTGATCCTGTCGAAAGGGGATGGAGCGCTAGCTGATGATGGTGCTGGGGCTGAAGATTTCTACTGAAACTGCGAGCGATTTCCAGCACCCAATTTCTGTTGAGAGTACTCATAGTTGCCTGTCATAGCCTTCTTGTTGTCCTTAGCCTATTCCCTAAGCTTATCTCCCTCAACCTGCTGAGTATGAGTCATGAGCCTAGAGATATTCATATACTCTAACAACATAACATTTCTACACTCTATCCTCACCAAGTCAGATACCCCAAATAGGAACTTGCTCATTTGTGCCCTGGGATCGACAACCATATGTGGAGCATACTTGGAGAGCTCGGTGAACTTAAGTCTGTACTATTGGACTGACATAAAACCTTGCCTCAAATTCACGAATTATTGAACTTTTGCCTATCTCGAATCTCTTGGAAAGAACCTATCCAGAAAAGCTCCGGTAAAACACTCCCAAGTCACAGGAGCTGCATTCTCACCCTTTTTTTCCTTCCATTGAGTGAACCAAATATAAGCTACATCTTTGAACTGGTAGGACGCCAACTGTACCTTATCATTCTCAGTCACTTACATCACTCCAAAGATTTTCTTGACCTCATCAATGAAGTTATGAGGGTCTTCACTAACTTGCGACCATAGAAACTCAGGCGGATTTATCCTAACAATATAACGGACCCTAGCTGCCACTGATCCACCACTAGCATTTGTAGGAACTGGAACCTACTGGTTCTTCAGTGTTGCGGGTATTAATATTCCTTCTATAAGCTCTATGAGGAGGCATGATCTGAAATGCATAATGTCGAGATAGAAAAAAGAGACCATACCCACACACGATAAGAATGTCAAGAAAGTGAAGTTTTTTTCTGAAAACACTTCGTAGCCTCCCCCTCATAGGAGTAGCGTGCTTCACACCCATTAAAGAGACTATACTTAGTGCAGATTTTCAGACATCCTAGGACTTTTAAACCTAATGCTCTGATACTAAATTTGTCATGACCCGAAGCTACCCTCAGGGCGTAAACACGGGACCTAGGATCACGAGTGACCCCAAGCTAACCCTGCTGGCATATCATAAGCATACTAAGATAAACTGAAATAAGAAGTACTGTGTGGAAGCTTAAAATATGATATAAACTGAAATGGGGTATACCCAATGCCATCTGAATATATGAACTGTGAGTTTAATGACAATTGAAAGATCAAACTCTAAGATAAAACTGAATCTAACTATGTCTAAATAAAAGCCTCTAACTGACTAGAGATGCTGGTACATGCCCCTAGCAAACTCTAGCAAAACTGAACCTAGAAAGGAAAGATTAAATAGAAAACATGTCGATCGTCCTCGAAGAATGAGGACTCACCACTGGTACTGCTGAACTAGAGATCGGGAATCGATCTATACGTGATCTGAATGCTGAGGACCTGAACCTACATCACGAGAAGATGTAGCGCAGAGTATACGTTAGTACTTGAAAGGTACTGAGCTTGCAGGATAGGATAAATCTGAACAACATATACATAACTGAAATAAAGCATACTGATCAATGATATAAGATGAATATGAAGAATATACTAAACATGCTGAATATGAACTAAACTGAATGCAATAACTAAGTTCATGCATAGTGAAACTGAATACTGCACATATAATTAGTAACCTGGCCAATGCACTAGAATCTGACTGTGGGAGCTACTAATAACCGATATAAAACCACGTGAGCTAAACGTGGAGTCCGATATATACGCCTCATCGAGAGGACCCAATATACCTTGCCAGGGGGTATAAAAGCATGACTGGTGTGATCATTAAATATGATGCCCACAGAGGGGACTTACCTACGGGGGCACGTAGTTTTGGGACTATGAGCGTGACTGACCCTTGTCCAACTCAGTATTAAGCCTACTTCTAATAAAATGTATAAAATTCAACATAACTGAAATAAACTAGATAGCTCGAGATTCTTACATACTAATTGAAAATACAACATTAAGTACTGATAATGAAACATTTGAAAACTGATAAACGTATATATGTATAAACTGACCTAGCAAGTATAATTCATGAACTAAACGAATCTACACAACTAGGGTTCTGAATTTCATGCAAGAATTAAGCAACATAGTTAAGAAAAATGTAATATTCTTATTAGGATTAATCTAACAGCTAAATCACAATAATAATTTGAAGTTCTAGAAACCCTAAGTCTAAACATAATGAAGGGAATCAAGAATCTGAATAAATCATAAGGACCTAATGGGTGAAAGGAACCCACTAGTGAAATCCAACATACCCGGTGACGAATTTCACGGAGAAATCTTTCCATTTTGGGGCTGGAATTGATGAAAACATGTTGCGTTCTTGGAGAGGGTTTTGTCGATGCTTTCTCTCTTCTTTTTCTTGGTTTGATCAAATTTTTGGAGAATGATTAGACTAGGGTAGGTTTTGATTAAGTTACTAAGCTTAAACTGACCAAAGTAACGTAGTTTAGGGGTTAAAAGATGTAGTTTAGGTGTCCAACGCATAGGGAAAGGGAAAATGACCCCTGACTTAAAGCTATCGAGGCCACCGATGGCCCCTGACCAACTGTCTGGGAGCTGAAAGCTAGGGGCCTCAACCACAGCCTGGGCCACGGACCATGGTCGGTCTGTAGGTCCTGGCGTAGGTAGATCCTTAGCTGGATTTTTCCCAGGTTTCTGGGGAGGGGCTGCAGGTAGCCAACCACGGACCCCACCTACGGTCCGTGGGTCACCCAACGATCCGTAGGTGTCCCCGTTGGTGGCACCTGCAACTTCAGAAATTTTTGCATTCTGGTCTTCCTAGCATACGGGGTGTTACAAACATGATATGCAAGACCAAGAAATACATAGTAAGAGCCTTTAACGAGAAATCGTAAATCATGGATCCACTAGCTTAGGCCATTTAAGACAATCCTACAAGGGCATGTAGTTTGGGCGAGGAGATTGCTTCTAAATATCCAACCTTTACTAATGGGAGAATCTTTCACAATTCTTTGACACTTATTTCAAAAGCATTGATAGTTCATAAATCACTTTTTTCATAAAACAATCATAGATCTCATAATCATAATTCATCGGTTCATAAGCTTTGTTCATGAGTTCACAGTCACAGTCAAGTATGAAGCATAGATCCATATGAAATCAATTGGAAAAACATATAATTAGATTGAATCATGCATATTAAGATCAAATACCATCAATCGAATAATGATAAATAGGACCATGAAGAATAACATGAAACCCTAGATAATTGGGTGAAATTAAATTGAAGATTGAGATTCTTTTGAGATCCATTGGTGAATACATACCTTGATAGAATGCAAAGAGAATGAGACCTTGAAGCTTGACCCCAAGCTCTTCACCTTCACCTTGGAGCTCTTGAGAGAATTTTGGAGAAGAAGACTTGAGAGATTTTGGGGACCTTCCTATTTAACCGTAGAACATGTTATTGGACCAAAAATCCTGAGTAATTTCAATGAAACCCTCCTACGGGTCATCCTTTCTACGGCTCGTAGGTCCAATCCGTAGAATCCAAGTCCAAGTTCATAATTTCACCAAGTCTGAATCACCTCTAAGGGTCCTTTCTACGATCCATGGACCACTCTGAGACTCGTCCTATTCATTTGTAGATCAAACATCAGAGACCTCACATTTCCCAAAACTCAAGACAATCCAACAATTGCCTTCATACGGCCCGTAGGACTTCCTACAGTCCCTAGGTGGATTCTGTACACTCTGCATCAGTACAAAAAATGCACATTTTCATTTAAAACTCAACTTCCAATTGCTGAGGTATTACAATATCTCCCCCTTGAGAACATTCGTCCTTAAATATGACTCAAGCTAGCATGAATAGAGTATGGCGAAAAACTAACAACCCAATATGAATGCAACTCTCATCAAAATACATCTAAACAAGGAGAAATAAGTCCAAGCTAATCATAACTTCACAAATCAAATTTTCATGAACATGAATGCATATGGAAACATAAGAATGACTAAAACACATGAACCTGAAGGATTGAACCACGAAGAACTATATACCTCAAGCTAGAGTAGGAGCAGAGGGAAGAGATGAGGATACTTGGACATCATATCAGCTTCATCCTCCCAAGTAGTACCTCAACTTGTTGATTTCTCCATAGGTACTTCACGGATGAGATTCCCATATTTTTCAACTTTCCGACTTTTCTATCAAATACTTCAACCACAACCTCTTCATACGAAAGACTCTCATTAACTCCTAAAATTTCCAAAGACATAATGGACGTCGGATCACCAACACACTTTTTTAACAAGGATATATGAAACATCGGATGCACCAATTTCAATTCCAAAGGTAACTCTAATTCATAAGCAACCTTACCGATACGCCTCAAAATCTTATATGGGTCCAATTGTCATGCCCCGAGCCTACACCCTGGGCATGACCAGGCACTCGAGAACCATTGCTAGCCCCAAGAGAACCATTGGCTTGGCTCATACTCAGCGAAAGACTTTACTTAACATTTAAAAGAACTCAAAAGTAACTTTACTCAACTGTCTCAAAAAGTAACTCATAATATTTTAAAAAATAAAACATTCATTAGCCAAAGAGGCAACTCAAGTCCAGAACATTAACATATGAAAATGAAAATACTCATGAACAACTGTGTATCTATCTATGAAGTCTTTACTAACTGAGATAGACGTCGGGACAAGACCCACAACATCTTAATAAAAAATTGAAATGATAAAACATAAATGAGGGATACTTCGGAAGTAAGGAGGCTCACCAAACAAATCTGGAACCCGAATAGATCAACGAAGCGTTGGTTGATGATCCTGGTTACTTGTATCTGCATCATTTCATGATGCAGGACAAATGGTGTCAGTACATGGAATGAACGAACATGTAAGGGGAAATCTAAAACATAACATAAGCTTGAACTGGAACTGAAGACACAACTTACCTCGTCTCAACTCATTCCAATATAAAAGCAATAAAAATAATGTGATATAAAGAAAAGCTTTTAAAACAGTAGATGACAACTCAATGTACTGGAAAATACAATATAACTCAGTTTTATGCAAAAATACAATATAAACTCTGTTTGGGAGATTCTCTAACCGATAACCATCACTATGAGCTATGTGATGATACATCGTTTCACCCACATTGTCAGAACTGTCATATACCTTGCCGGGGTATAGAACTCTTCAACTAACTGGATCCACTAAGCTATGCTTAAAAATCAATAAGGAATCATCTAAAAGTATGACTCTTTCTACCCACATTGGCTACATGGTTCGTGGGTGATGTGAGTTGTTTGAACTCTCCCCCATAACGGTGCTCAATACTACTTCCAAAGTATAACTTAGCTCATATGTTTTTTTTTTAAAAACATTTCCTCATCCTCAACTTTGAGATTATTACTCAAAAGGTTTCTCTTAAAAGAGATAGTACTCAAAACTCCTCTTGAACTCTTTTGGAACGGTGTTTCCTCTCTTCTTAAATGTAAAAACATTTACTATTGGGAATATTTAGTTATCATATATCATTTTTTTTAAAAATGAAACTCATCTGTAGTCTTCCTCAAACTCAAGTACTCAAGTCTAAAAACAAATTTAAAAATTTGTAAAAGACTTCTCAAAAAGACTCGAAAGAACCCTTAAGACTTGACTCTTAACTCTACCTTGAATTTGAATTATGGTTTCAAGGCTATGATTCATGTTATGAATGATCTCTCTATGATTAAATGAGTTTTAGATAGTTAATGATAAGAAACGAGCGAAAAACATTGTTTAGGGAACAAGGGCACAACACGGAGATGAATTAAAATATTTGGTCGTGCAATAATTTTTGAAACACTTGAGTCAGTGTTCTCTCCGCGATGCGGAGAGAGAGGAAATTATCTGGGGAGTAGGTACACGACGCGGACCTGGCACCTATTTTCTACCCGGTTTTTTCTTCCTCTCTCAAACTCGATTCAACTCATACCCACTGAAATTCTAAGGTAAAAACTTTTGAATCTTATTACCCAAAACAATTTCAGCTAAACTCACCCAAGAACTATCAAGTTACTCAATTCCCTAACAAAATCCTTACCTCAAAAACTCAACCAAACATCAAAATTCAAGAATGGAGAGCAATTCTTCAAGAACACTCATCAAGAACTTAATTTCTCAATCTTTATCGGTGAATTTGATAATGTAAAACATGATCCGTGTGTGGGTGAATGAAACCAACACTATGAAAACTTACATGCATCGATTTGGTTAAACAAATTTTCAATTCGCAAGAGATCTTGTTCGTTCTTCCTTTTCTCCTCTTTTCCTCTTCTTGAACTCTCTTCTAAAACCCTAAGCGTAATTTAGGATTTGTAAACCTGGCCCATATCATATTTGACTCCAAAATATTACTAAAAATTATTTTAATCTGATGGGATAAGGAAATGACCAAAATACCCCTCACTAATTCGGGTAACTTTCCTTAACTGGGTATTCCGACTTCAAACAGGTATATCTCCCTCATACAAGCTCGAAATTTAGCAAACTCGGTGGCATTGGAAAGAGAATTCCAAGACCTTTCATTTGATATCTTATGAGACACCTAACTCATTTTGTAATGAATGTTATGGTCATTTGAAGTTGACCCAAAACTCATAACTTAAGCATAACTTGCAAATTTCAGATTTTGCTATTTCCAGTTTAGTTCTTTCTAAATTTAGCTAGACTCAATCATCAACATCAAATTCAAGATCTCTTCTTCTAACATTGGCATAAAACTTTTGTTGACTTTGATCCATTTTCAACCTTTCACGAATAAGTTCAACCTTTTCCATAGCCTTATACACCAACTCGGGCCTTAGAAAAGTGGCCTCACCAACTTTGAACCAACCAATAAGAGACCTACACCTCCTACCATAGAGAGCCTCAAACGGTGTCATCCTAATACTAGAATTATAGATATTATTATAAGCAAACTCACTCAAAGGTAAATGATCATCCCAATTACCCTTAAAGTCAATCAAACAAGCTCTAAACATATCTTCCAAAGTCTGAATAGTACTCTCAGCTTGACGATCGGTTTGAGGATGGAAAGTCATGCTAAGCTTCACTTGAGTACCAAGACCCTTTGGAGCGACTTTAAAAATTGAGACATAAAGTGAGTACCAAGATTTGAGATGATAGACAAGGGTACTCCATAAAATCTTACAATTTCCAAATATAAAGTTT
Source organism: Solanum chiquidenum (assembly GCA_029582725.1). Classification (NCBI taxonomy): domain Eukaryota; kingdom Viridiplantae; phylum Streptophyta; class Magnoliopsida; order Solanales; family Solanaceae; genus Solanum; species Solanum chiquidenum. The sequence goes on along the minus strand of JAJOOS010005137.1, from coordinate 5,135 downwards.
GGCATACTCTTTGGCTGAAAATGAAGTCTTTACTGGAATAAAGTGAGTCAACTTTGTCATTTGGTCCACAATGATCCAAATCAAATCAAACTGATGACGAGTACGAGGAAAACCTGTAATGAAGTCCATATTCAAGTCTTCCAACTTCCAAGTAGGAATACTAATATCTTGCGCCAAACCACCGGGTTTCTAATGCTACTTTCACTGATTGACAATTCAGACATTCAACCACAAATTCCACAATATCCTTCATCTCATTCCACCAATAGACATCCCGCAAATCATGATACATTTTGGTAGCTCCTGGGTGAATAGAATACCAAGAATTGTCAGCTTCCATCAAAATTTGACTCCTCAACTAATCAATATTTGAAAAAAACAATCAACCTTAGTATCAAAGGACACCATATCTCCCTTGCGAGAAAGCCTCAATGGTTTTTTTGGAAACCAACTTCTTCAAATCAACCAATACCAGATCGAGACCTTGGTTGGCCTTCACATCCGAAATATGAGACGATTCAAAACCATTTTGAACAATAACACCACCTTCATTAGAATCAACCAAGTGAACAACCTATTAGGCCAACCTATGAAAATCACGAACTAGCTCTTTCTTACCATCCTCAATATGAGCAAGACTACCCATCGATAGTCGAATAAGAATCTTCCACCATGTTTGATTTACGTGGATGATAAAGGACATTTATGTCGTAATCTTTCAATAACTCAAGTCATCTCATTTGGCAAAGATTTAAGTCCTTTTGGGTGAACACATACTTAAAGCTCTTGTGGTCGGTAAACACATCCACGTGTACACCATATAGGTAATGTATCCAAATCTTTAAAGAAAATACCACTACCGCTACTTCTAAATCATAAGTCAGATAATTCCTTTCGTGCACCTTCAATTGCCTTGAAGCATAAGCAATCACTTTCCTATGTTGCATCAAAATACAATCACGACCAATTTGTGAAGTGTCACAATATACCACAAAACCATATGATCCTTTTGGTAATGTCAATAGGGGATGAAGTGAGTCTATCCTTTAACTGTAGAAACTCTTCTCACAAGCTTCTGACCATAGAAATTTTACCTTATTTTGAGTCAATGTCATCAATGGCGAAGCAATAGAATAAAATCCTTCTACAAATCTTCTATAGTAACCAGCCAAACCTAAGAAACACCGAATTTCTGAAACAAACATAGGTCTAGGATCAACTGGAATACATTCACAAGAGATAGTATGTCCAAGGAAGGCAACAAACCTCAACGAAAACTCACTTAGCTATACTTAGCATACTATTCATGATCCTTTAGAATTTTCAACACAATCTTTAAATGTTCAATATGTTCATTCTCACTCCTTGAGTAAATTAGAATATCGTCAATAAGCACAATCACGAACATGTCAAGATATTGCCTAAAGACCCCATTCATAAGATTTATGAACGTTGCCGAGGCATTAGTCAAACCAACGACATCACCAAAAACTCATAATGATCATACCGAATTTGAAAAGTCGTCTTCAAATTGTCACTTTCCTTTACACTCAATTGGTGATAACCCGACCGAAGGTCAATCTTGGAGAAGAAACTCACACCTTGGAGTTGATCAAACAAATAATAAATCCTTGGAATAGGATACTTATTGTTTATTGTGGCCTTATTTAATTGCCGATAGTCAATGCACATAAGGAGGAAGCCCTCATTCTTTCAAACAAACAATACCTGAGCACCCCATAGAGAGATACTCGGTTTAATAAAACCCTTATCCAATATATCCTTTGATTGTTCCTTTAATTTATTAAGTTCTATCGAGGCCATACAGTAAGGAGGAATAGAGATATGTTGTGTATCCGGGAGAAGGCCAATACCGAAGTCTATTTCTCTTTCAGGAGGAATATCGGAAGATCATTGATGAGTGATAGATTTACACTCATTTGAGGCCTATTTAGCTCAATAATTAGTGTCCTCAGTGTCTAATTATGTCCTATTTTAATGATATTTTGATGATTTGCAACTATGAAGGCTAAAGGACAAGATGATGATGAATATTTGGAAGAATGACAACAAATATGAAAAGAAGTTTAAACTACATATTGTTGATTGCCTAACAAGAAAGGTAGATCGCTCGATTGGCATGACCTCACCCAAATTGCCAGTGTTCCATAATTGAATTAATTGAGACAGGTCTTCAAACTTATTGAGGAACGAGACTCACCAAACGCAAAGGATGAACATGATGACCATCGCCAAAGGTTACAAGATATGGAGGAAAATTAAAGGCTTAAAAAGTGAGTAGAGGTGGTACTCGACGATACAGAAAATGTGAAAGGCAGACTCGAACAAGCTCATCAACTGGGGTTCAAATACATGAAGATTAAAGCAAGAGAAAGGAGATCTAAGGAGAAAATGGCGATCTGTCGAATTATCTTGGTGAGCCCGACTAATGTCGTCGAATTGGTAATGTAGTGAATTTTGGGCCAAATTTTGGGAAACTATAAATAGCCCAAAGGAGAGAAAGAAGAGGGTTCCGGAGTTCTAAAATTTTGAGAGACTAATACTAAAATCTTTTCTAGAATTTATAGAGAGAAACACTTACTTTGTAAAGAACATCTTTAGTTTTGGGGTTTTCAACTTTGCTCTTAATTTGTACAATTTGAAGTTGAATTCAAAGTGGGTGTTTCTTATAATTGCTTAATTTCATGTCACTCATGGTTGCTTCATATAAGGTATGATTTCTTTACACTTTATGATGGGTGGCTAACACGCCAAAGTCTAGGGGTGCAATTATGGGGTTTGGTGTTGATTTAATGTGGTGGGTATTGCATTATGCTCTATTTTGGTGTTGTTCATTCATGGATTTGCGCTAATTATCATTGGTTTAACTTGTGGTTAAGATTGCAAATTTAATTCTACTTCGAATCTCTGATTGATGCTTGAAAGAGATTGATTGGAGTGGGTAATTACTACAATACTTGCAATTTAGGTTTGATATCCATAATTTACTTGAAAATAGAGATTATGGGTCAGATTTATTGCCCTATTTCTGCATCAAAAGTTAGAATAGTGTAAGGTTGTGGGTTGATTAGTTAAGCACAAAGATGAGACTGAAAGGAGATTCTATGAATTGATGCTATGAGATCGAAAAAAGATTAGTGTCATTGAAGATGATCCAGCCTATCCATGAGTGTTCATCACTATAGAGCAATGCAATTACCCCTATGTGACATTGATTTCAATCCCTGCATCCCTAATTACTTGTTACTTGATTGAATTTCTGAAATCTTAGTTCAATTTTGACTTTTGATACCAAAATCCTTTTTATAAATTTAATTTGGTGAAATCATCCGCTCATTGTCCTTATTGCTACAAATGAAATGATTTACACTCTCAAATTCTTGGTAGAATTCCTTGCCTTGTATCACTCTATGTGGGCTTCGACCCCGACTCTTAGTTGGCTATTTATATTGACGATAATCTCTTACTCTTTGGATTTATTTTAGAGAATAGTTTGAGCATTATCAATCATCAGGAAACACTTTTGGAAACTCACTTACAATTGAAACTGACTCAGGGGTAGGGGATATGGACTATGCATTTTAGCCCGAATATGATGATAGATGAAGCCCTTAGAAATCATTTTCCTAGCCTTTAAACAAGATATGAACTGACCCTTAGGAGCAGAATTCTCCCCTTTCCATTCTAAGATACCTCATTCGGAACCTGGAATGTGACCAATCGGGTCCTACAATCTATGGAAGCATAACAAGAATGAAGACAATCTACCCAAATAATAACATCAAAATCTAAAATATCAAGCTCTATAAGATCAACATGGGTGACTCTATGAGAAATAGAAACAGGGCAATTTCTATACACTCATTCAGTAATAATAGGACCACCGTCAGCCGTAGAGATTTGAAAGGTTCTAAAATAATATCAGGACATATATCAAATCTCATAGTCACATAAGAAGTCACAAAATAAAATATAGCACCCGGATCAATAAAAGCTAGCATATATATACATCAAGATGAAAGACTTTTGACATATCGGTCATAATATTCGGAGAACCCCTAAGATCATGTCGAGTCTGAAGAGCATAAAACTTATTCTGACAAGGAGCACTAGCCTAGATTGTTGACTTTATGTTAGATAAATCTCACCAAAATCTAATACGAATTAGAAGATATCACATCAAATATGGATTTTGGGGGTATGTTTTCCTCTTACTTGTTTTCTCCTCCATCCTTTCCAATCAATCTCTCATCTCTTGCTCAAACGGCTATTTGAGTTCAAACCTTTATTTTTTTGCAATAAATACATGGTATTGGTGCCATTTAGAGGGAGGGAGTTGGAATTTTTGGAGGTTGGAGAATAGTATTCTTCGAAATTGAACCCACGAAGATTTGAGCCTCAGATTTTTTACTTTCTTTCAAGTTCTTTTTCTCATCTGTTGGTGGGTCAAAGTGGAATTTATCTTCAGCTCATTTGTCTTAGGTCACTGCTCAAAGAAAGGTGATATTCTTCATCCTTCGCATTCCATTTTGATAGTGGTCGTTGTTTGAATCTTGTTTATTTTCTAGTTTTCAGTAGTTAAAAATTATTTTTCAGCTTGCAGAATAGTAGTATATATGAATGGAATATTAGTTTAGTTTTCCCTTGGGTTGTTGTTCTTTATAATTAAATGTGCATTTGATGGTTCATATCTATTTTAACGTAGATTGGTCTTGGTTGTAGAGCTTGAGCAGCTCCTCTCCATTTAAAGTACCCGCATACAGCAGCAAAATAATTTGATCTTGTCCTTATGCATTAGCAGTAGCTTAAGCTTGAACGTTTAATAATTTATCATGATTTTAGGTACTATCGCACTCGTGAATTTATACTCCTTTTCCTTGAATCTTTACTGATGAGTTCAATTGAGTTTATTTGCCATATTTTAGCTTAGGAACTGCTATAGTAAATTATGTTAGACACATTGCTACTATGTCATTTTCGGGTATGGATAATATGTTATGGTACGATTTAGTAATTTGAATACAGCCATAGCTACTCTTTTCCTTTTCTTTTGATTGATTGTTGTGCCATTCAAATTATCATACACTGTCATTTTCAATGAACATTCTACTTGT
>JAJOOS010005136.1:0-19168 GCA_029582725.1 Solanum chiquidenum | reverse complement strand
AAAAAATGAAAAAATTTAAAATTTTGTTATTTTTTTTTGGGATGGGGTGTGGGGGGCGGGGCTGGTAGGGGTGGGGTGGAATTTTTATTTTTTAGGGATAGGGGGGGCTGGTAGGGGGTGGAGTGAAGTGATAAAAAAAATTAATTTTTTGTTTTTGTTTTTAAAGCTTTTACCAAGATTTCTATTATAATATGGGTAAATATGGTTACCCATATTATCCATTGGGTAACTCGTTTTTACCCATTTAAAATGTGAGTCGAGTCGAGTAATTTACCCATTTTTATTTAACTCATTTTTTAATCGACTCATATTCGGCTCGACTCGCTCGTTTGCCACTCCTAGTCATAACCATAGTTATTTACTTCCATATATTTGCTTCTTAAATATTTTTGCAATCCAACAATTCTAGATTTACATTATATTTTCCCTAAATATATTTAAAAGAATTTCTTTTCTTAATTACTTGAGTAATTTTTTTGCTGTCTTTTTACTTTTTTCCCTAACGTTTGCCATTTCTCAAATAATATTTATCAAATAAAAAATTAAAAATTGTGACCTAACATTTTTTTTAAATTTTAGGAGTAAAATAAATTTTGTCACTCAACTTTAAATACTCTATTAGAATAATAAAAACGTTTAACTGTATTATACTTTTTTTCAAAAAAGTAGAAATATTTAGTAAAAGTTTTAAATATGTATGCAGGGCAGTAAAGAAAAGTTTTTGATATATTTAGGGAAAATATAATGGATTGCAAAAATATTTAAGAAGCAAATATATGAAAGTAAATAACTATGGTTAGGACTTTACTTTAATTAATTAAATCTCAATCAATAATTCTAAACTATGACATGTGTCTCCAATCCAAGCTAGAACTTGGAGAAAATGGAGAGGAGAAATGGAGAGGAGCCGGATCCCCACAACCCTTGTTGGTAATCTTAAATAGTTACTACATGAGACAGTTCATAAGATAAAAGGAAAATAATCTTTCTTTTTCTCTTTTCTTATGTTCGAAAAGACCCTCTTATTCTCATGATCTGATTGGTTAGTACCAAGTCGGGCCTCTTTTATTCCAATGAATATAATTTGAAAATCAAAATATTCGTAGAATAGCTTTGTTCGAAAACCAAACTACCTTTGTATTGAGCAAAACGAAAAATATATTTGACGTACCTAAATTCTACCCTCTACGGCTCTACTCATAATAATTGAGAAATCTAATTTGAACAAATTTTCATTATGAATTTTCATCAATTTGAATCAATAATAGTTGGTCATTGTTGAGTAGGGTCACCTCTTGTTCCAAATAATGACAATAAGCTAAGAACATGATGATCTAAGTTAACGTTTTTGTACATGGACGGTATAATGAGAAAACAAACTAGTTTAGAAAATATCCTTTTAATTTATTTTTTTATTTTTCACCTGGTATTCGATGTATGTATTGAAACTAGATCAACTTTGAATCACACATTACAAGGCCCATTTTGATGATAATGCTTTCAACTGAACTTTCTTCATATCCAAAATTCGAACTCAAAAGTTTTATTAAGAGTAGAGCAATCTTGCTACTACACCACAATTCATATCGATAACATTCGTTTCATTTTATTTTTTAATATTTATGTGGTTAGGTTGTTGTTGTTGTAGAGCATGATGTCACATAAAGGAGGCTATTTTCATAGTGAAGTGTTTTAAACAACCCAAAAAGTTGTTATATTGATTTCTAGTTGTAGCCTGAACTTAGTCCCAATTCTCAAATATTCTCTTTAGTGACCTAACTAGGATTCTATCTGTTTGGATCCAAAAAAATATGTAGAACAACGATTTTTATAACTATTTATAAATTAAGTTTGAAATGATTTTTTTTTAGATTTTTTGTGTCTAAATATGAAGATTTTATGTGTAAAACTAAATAAAACTAAAAAAAAAATCATGAAAAAAAATGGACCAACACCTATGTACAATCCTACTAATGGAGACAGAACTTAAATAATGGCCTCAAAACTAGGGATGATAATAGGGTGGCGGTGTGGTAGGACAAGCTTGACTTGTTACGATTTTGACTTGTCATGTTCTGTCCTGTTTAGTATTTTTAAAATAAAGTATCCTACTCCGCCCATCACTAACCCCTATCCCACCATGTTTATGTTATTTTTCATTTTTCCTCTTTATATTCACTTCACTGTATGAATTTTTAAAAGAACTTTTTTAATATCTATATGACTATCTTTATAATTGGATGAACTATCAGTTTTCAAATTGATTGTTTTTCTTTTTGATTATTTGATATTTCTAAATAGAAAAATTAGAATGACATATTTTATTATGTTTAGCATGGGATAGACAAAAAAATATTTGTAATTGCAACATAACTAAAGTTAGATGTACATTACGTGGATTCAAATATAATAAGGATAATTTAATACGGATATTATTTGGAGTAACCATACAAGATTAGATAAAAACAAATATTATGTATACTAATTTATTTGTTCTTGTTTCAAATTATAACATTGCAAAGAAGGGTTTTGGTGCAAAAGTAATAAGAAATATCCAAAATACATTGCATAAACAATAACAACATAATATCAGACTTTGTATTTTTCATTTTTGGAAGTTAAAAAGCTTGACAACAATTTGATAGAATGAGCAGATTTTGATTTCAACTAAGGTATGCAAAAATCAGTTTAATTGAATCAAAAAATATACTATTGATTTATTGGTATTGAATTATTGAGTTATCCACTTTTAAAAGACTTCGTAACAAGAAAATATTAGGTTTTATCAATTTAATTTCTGATAACCCAATAAAATTCTATTAAAACTATTATTATACTCCAAATTATATACGAATAGTGATTTTCATATTTTACCAATCCTATTTTCTAAATTTTAGTATTACTTCAAACTAGCTTCTTTGGTTCTCTATTGTGACACCTTCTCTCTCTTCTCGACACAAACTAGTATTACTTTCTATATTCTCAATTTTAGATTTGAGTGTGACAAAGAAAGACAATTAATGTTGTTTCCGCAATTTATTGCATGAGTGTTTATAAGAAATTCGAACATTTATCTTAAACAAAAGTGATTAATGTAGAAATTTGTGTTGCACTTCTATCTTGCTACTGTTTCTATTTTATGAACATTGTGTGCATAGCATTTTCTTATCTGTTAAATAAAAAATTGAATCATTAAAGAACAAAAATTGATTAACCAAAAATTGATGATTAATATCTTATTGGTTTAGTTATCAATTTAGCATGTTCACAAATCAAAAATTGATAAATCGAACCAATAATACATAAAATCAGATCGAATCGATCGATGCTCACCCCTAATTTCAACTATGGAAATTGAACGATTGAACTAACTCCAACTGTGTTCAAACATGAAAAGACGGGTCAATCCAATTTTCCTTAACCCGACATGCTCCGCCCTTCAACAATAAGATACTCAGTGGAGTGTAGTACTACCACAAAGTGGGGCCTTAATAGCGTAGAGTACTATACGTAGACTTTACGTCTACTTCAAAGGTAGAGAGATTGCTTTCAAACTCACCTCAAGATAAACAATCCATTAAAAAGAAATAATGGAAATACAGTAGATACTAACAATAATCAAAAGACAAAAAACTACAAAAGTAGCAGTACTACGATTACTAGTATGGACGAACAACAAAACAATGCACTCACACCTACAAACCTTTTACTTAAACTTGTATCCTTTAAAACATTCTATCTAAGATCATCTTTAGTAAACAAAAATTGTGTCATGTCATATCTAATCATCTCTCCCATTACTTCTTCGATCTATTAAATTTTCCTTGCCCCACCCTATTTATCTACTCCCTCCCCTCCCTTATTATGTTCCCCTACCATCACCACCACCACCAATCCTACTCAAAAGAAATCATTTTCTACATATGCCCCACCCCCACATGGATATAGTTAAGGGCCATAAATGTATGTAGTACCACATAAATTGCTAAATTTTCTCCTTCAATAAATCTTAAACAGATTGTACATAGTTAATGTCAATAAAAAGTTTGCGTCCAATTTACACGATTTGTTATGTTTCAGAATATATTAATTAAAATCTTTGAATATCCGGATATCTTTGGTATTAATAAGTCTCTAACCAATAAATGTGTAAGGTCTCAAAATATAATTTTGAAAGATTCTTAAAATTCATAGAAGTTTGTTTGATTGGAGAAATTACACGGATAAGCAAACGTATAATAGTTAATTAGCTAACATAGTTATAGTTTGAATTAATTACCACTCAACCTTTTTTCAGCTATAATTATGTGTGCCTCTTCATCTCTTCCTCTCTTATACATATACAAAATACAAATTATACAAATATAAATAATAAATATACATACAATTATCTGATAGATATACAAATACAATTCGCTTCTCTCCACTCTTTGCCCTTTCTCGCTCGTCTCTCTCCTCTCTCTCCCAATATCGCTCATCATATACACAAATACATATGTATATCAATTACATATATACGATTATCTGACAGATATACATATATAATTCGACAGATATACAAATACAATTCACCTCTCTCTACTCTCTACTCTCTGCCCTCTCTCCTCCCTCTCCCAATCTCGCTCGCCTCTCTCCTCCCTCTAACATGACTATGAATCGTAATTAGCAAACTATACCTATGGAGCCTAATTAAGATATTTTTAGTGGTTGTTTGCGAAATCTCCCCATATTAAATTCGTAATAGCCATTCACAATAGTACCAGGGACGACTTAATGCTTTGAAAATGAGGCATCCGCCTCGGGTCCCCAAATTTGAAGGCCCAATTTTTTAGTATTACTGAATTTATTATACGTTTGTTTTAACAAAAAAATGATACTATATCTTTTATTTTTTTGTCTTTTTTTAGTTCATTTCGAAATATTAAAAAATGTTTTTTTTTTGTCAGTTTTTAAATTTAACTTTCACATGATATGTTGAACACCATAAGATTAAAAATATTTTGATATTATATATATATATGCTTTGCTTTTTAAAAAAAATAATTCTTAGTTAAATAAGAAATTAGGATCCCTTAATATTGGACATTTAATAGGAAATAATTGATTGATCTCCTTTTCTATTATTCACTCAAGCAAAATACAACACATAGCACAAGTCTGTTAATTCAATAAACATACAAATATAATTATTTTCACACCCTTCTCGTACTACAAGAAAATTCTCAAAGTAAATATAAAAGATTGTAATGTTAATTAAAATATTTTACACCCATTTTTTTTTAGTTTACAGTATAGCACAAGTCAGTCAAGAGAATATTAATTCCCTAAATATAGGATGACAAATTTGCTTAACAATATTTATTTAAGGAAAAATGTTACTATACATTATTATAAATAAAAATCATCATGAAAAGATAGTTAGGTGTTTATATGAATGAGGTCAAGCTAGAGTTTCTTCACATATGAATTTGGCAGAATTAATAGTTTTGAATCAAATCATATATTTATATTTAGAATTTCACTTAAAGTATAAATAATTTATCTAAAATTTAATAAATCATACTTTAAAAAAAAAAAAGAGCATAAACTCAAAATTTTAACTTCACCCCTCTAAATATATGAAAAAGTATCACATGTTCAACTTCAAATGAATAAGAGATTATAAAAAAATTGGCATAGTGTACCAACCAAGAGAAAAAAATTGGCTTTTATTATTCTACTAATTAGGAAAAATCGTCACAAAAATGTCATTTAATAAAAGTAACAAACAACAACCCATAGAGTAATAAAAGACATCATATCTTGATTAACAATATGATTTTTTTTCAAATTGTTTCAAAAAAATCTGTCATTTTCTACAATTAAGGATACACGATTTGACATTTTCTTTAAACGATTTTGGTGAGTTCTACTACAAAGTTGATAAAGGAAGAAAGTTCTTCAAAAAAAGAATTGTCAAAAATTGAGCTAATGATTTCAATTTTGAAGATTTCTCGTTCAAAACTTTATGTTCAAAACATGAAAAATCTTCTCAAATAAAAAATTGAAGTAAAGTGACAAAGAAAGTTGATTGCAATCTAAAGGTTGTATACATATATTGTATATACATGCAATTTTATTGCATACAGTTTGTTGTTAGTTTAATTGTTGTTAGATTTGCATACATGTGTTTTATACACCTTTTGATTTGGATACATATGATTGTGTAAATAATAATATGGTGAAGCTGAATATGTTGTATGTAACAAACAGATTTTTTATACAAATAACGTACACATCATATTCTCTTCTTTTTTTTGGTTTCTCACCCGGTGTCCGATATCCTCATTGGAGCCTGACTAAATCCGGATTCGCGCCGGAAAGTCCCACATTGGGGGTAAAGCGCTCCCTAACAAAGAGACTTTGTACCCAAGGGGTACACATCATATTCAAATGACAAAAAGATATTTTTATACCAATCTAAAATTTAATATGTTTACAATCCTAAAATTAATCAACATATGTATAAATTTAAAAAATGATTCGAATTATATTAAATTCGAGATATATTAGTCCAAATAAATATTATGAATTGATATAATTGAGTTAATTTTTTAAATTTGATAAATATGGATTTAATTAAAGTTCAAATTCATTTATTTGGGCTATAGAATACCAAGCCCACTTCGCTAAAGTCTAATATGTCATGTCACTTAAATTTGATTCGCCGAAGAGAAGTTTGTTCTTGTCACAACTCCTCTATTCCACAACTATAAATAGGGGTACTTATAATTCAGAAAAAACATCGAAACTCTAATAAGAAGCCAGAGAGATCTCGTGGATCAAACGACCAGATTTCTCTACGAACTCAAGAATTCAAGATCAAGACTTGAGCCCTTGAATTCAAGTACAAGTCAAGATCGAGCCCTAAGAGAAAGCTCAAAACCACCAGCCTCCAGATTCAAGAACAAACTCAAAACCACCAAACTCACGAACAAGCTCAAAGGCTCTTGAATTCAAGTACAAGTCAAGATCAAGTTTATCAAGTTCAAGTCCATTCCAAGTTCATCAAATCCACAATATAAGATAAAGATCAAGATCAAGATCACAAGATTAAGAACAAGCGCAAAGACCAAGATCAAGCCCTAAGAACAAGCTCAAAACCACCGTACTCAAGAACAAGCTCAAAGGCCCTTGAATTCAAGATCAAGTTTTTCAAGTTCATCAAATCCACAAATCAAGATCAAGACCACAAGATTCAAGAACAAGCGCAAAGACCCTTGAATTCAAGTATAAGTCAAGATCAAACTCAAAGGCCCTTGAATTCAAGTACAAGTCAAGATCAAGTTTATCAAGTTCATCAAGATCAAGATCACAAGATTCAAGAACAAGCTCAAAGCTTTTGAATTCAAGTACAAGTCAAGATCAAGATTTAAGAACAAGCCCAAAAAGCCCTTGAATCCAAAGTGCAAGTCAAGTTCAAGTTCATCAAAATTCAAGAATAAGCCCAAAAACCCTTGAATCCAAAGTACAAGTCAAGTTCAAGTTCATCAAAATTCAAAAACAAGCCCAAAAGCCCTTGAATCCAAAGTACAAGTTCAAATTCAAGCTCTAGAGCCCTTGAATTTATATTCTAAAAGATGAATCAGATGATTCATAGAGATTGTAACGCTCATATTTTGAAATTAAATAAATACGATTGTTACGATATTTTTCCGTTCTTGATTATTATTTTCTCGACGCAAATTTTATTGTCATCAACAACATGTGCATGCAAAATTCAACAACAACAAATGTCAAAGGACCAATACTTTGTTTTATACATTGTATGAATACAAATTTCAACTACAGTCAACAAATGTATACAAAACGTGTATATAAAATTCAACAACGTATACACATTTTTTTTAATATTAGATTGATATGATAAATAGTTATATATTTAAAATTGTAAATTGGCAGGTTTTTTCGGGAATAAATAAGGTTTTGCTCCTAAGAAATAAAATATTGACACTACATAACCAATCAACAAATCTCCACAAATCATCAGTATGTGTATACTTAATCAAATTAATGTGTATACAAACTTAAAAGGTTATTAAAATTGCAGACAAAACATATTCGAGTAATAGACTTCTTCTAAAAATAAATATTCTATTTTTTAATATTAGATCGATGGTGAAAATAAATATTCATATTTTTTAATATTAAATCGATAATGATAAGTGACTATAATTGAGATAGCTAAACAGACTTGATTTTAAGAAATGAAAAAACTTGTGCTCAAAAAGGTTAAGGACATTGTGCCAATATTTTGAGGTCTAAAATATGATACTCCCTCTGTTCACTTTTAACTTTTACACACTTTGACTTGACACACTCATTAAGAAAATAATTATTGATATAGATATTTTATCATACTATCCCCTATTAAATGATATCTTGAAAAATGATTTGAAAAATAAGTATTTTATGTTGAGGGTAAAACATGAAAAAAAAATTATTATCTTTTCTTAATATGTCAAAATTGACAAGTAAAAATAAAAATCTATTTAGCAGTAAACAATTTTATATTTAGAAAATATCATTTTTACGTAGGACTTTAGATTTGCTTCGTGGATTAGCAGACTATTGGGCCATCTCTATAAATGGGTTGGGCTACTGACCCTAAATAACAGTCCATTTATTTCACAAAACTACACAATTGTCCTTCAAATATATTGGTTTTTAATTTGGAGAAACTAACTAATTAGACAAATATTCCTATTATATTTATTAATTTTTCTATAGCTTAAAAAAATTACATATTATATCACTAATTATTAATTTCATATCAGATTTGAAGTCAGATACAACTAGATACATGTTTTATACACCTAGATACATAATTTTGCTACTAGATACATTGAAATAGGGAAAGAAGAGAGCGAAAACAGGAGGGAATCAAGAAATTGTCTATGTATCCTAGATACATATAAATTACACTAAATACATGTATCTCTATATATCTGGTGTGATTCATATGTATATGGGATACTGGATACATAGGAGAGTGGCGAGCGAGAATTGTCTATATATCCTAGATACATGCGAATCCACTTGGATACAGTTAATCTATAGCAAATTATACTTAATTTTGACCCCACGTATTCCGAGATACATGTATTTGGATGTATCTGTACGCACCAAAATCTAGTAAGATTCGTAATATCGCAAATTAGCGTATATCTAAGTAACCAACTCCTAAACTAGTGAGATTTTTGTAAGTTACCTTTTAATTTTTGTCCTTCAAGTAAATTGGTCTTTAATTTTTTTTTCCTTTTAGCAATCGAACTTATGTCTAGTGGAACATAAATTCTTTAGAAATTGAAATCATGTCCAGACATATCTTGTCAAATATTATGACATAAAAATATAAACTTATTTCCCATAAAGAAAAAAAATTATTTGTTATCAGACACAAAGTTAAAGACTAACACAAAATAGGCTTAAAAGTGCAAAAGAGCCTTAATTTTCTTGAATTGATTTGGGGGTTAACCTAACTCAACCATTTGGCTTGCCTAACTAGATCAACTGATTAGAGAATCATAAGTTTTAAATAACACAAAAATGAAAATCACTTCCCCAAGAAATTTGTTGAACTTAGAAAGAAATAGAATTAATTTATTTTTTAGAGAAATAAATAAATTAGAAGTAAAGAATAGCAAGTAGAAAAAGAAGTACGTCTTCATTTGTTATTTAGATCTCAGGCCTTCCAATAAGCTCCCTTGATCGAATTAGTCAAGTTAATTTTTCAGATGATCACTCAACTAATAATTATTATCTTAAAATTTATATTTTTCAATTAAAAAAAAAACGAAATGAAGAAAAAAGATATTGTAACTGGTCACATCACATTTAATCCCATATTAGTTAGTTTACAAATTTTAGAGTGTTAATTTTAATTTTAATTTTTTATCCATGAAATATAACATGTTTAATTTGTTCAAATTAGGTTCAACTAAAGATATATTTATTGGATGGTCATGCATGTGTAACTCGACTTGATCTATGACAAAACTTAGAATATTAGAAATCAAATTTCTAATTTCGACAAGTTGATAAAATCTTACCAAAAATTAGTAATTAAAATAAAAAATAAATAAATGTGTATCTAAAAAGTTAGGACATTATATTTCAAATAAGATATAGAGAAAGTTTGTTTAGATTTTAAGTTTCTAATTAAAATTTTATTTAGGTCTTCAATTATTATCGGTTATTTGATATGGTGTATAAGAAATATTATGTTTTAGTAATGTTGGATTAGTTATATCAATATTATTTTTTTATCAATTGTTTAATTTGTTGTCTTAAATAAATAGAGTGTATTAGAATAGAAACAATACTGAACATGATGAACTAAAATAGAAATAGTATTATGTATTGTTAATAAGTTTATTATAAATAAGAATAATGCTAAAATAGATACATAGATTGAAAACACTATTAATTAATAAATTAAATAATTTCAAAAGTAATATATATTATTTTTTCTAATACACCCTATCAAACGACAATTAATTACAAAGAAAAAGAGTATTTTATAACATGAGACTAGGTTTGCACTAACTACTCCACCCCTCTATTCTTTCAAAAGCAAGACATAGATCATAGTATACTCATACTTTTTGCTCAAATAATATATTAACACTTGATATAATTATTTTAAAATTTAAAATTCATAAAATTAAAATTTTGATTCCACCTTTCATCATGTCTCGTGAAAAGAAAAAAAATGATAAAATTTTAGATATGAAGAAATTCTTATTAGGAGCGTCAGTGCGTCACCTATGAATAAACTTTATAATAAACGATTTAAATTTAGTCAAAACTTTAATGTGGACTGTGAACACCGAATGAAAAAACGAAAAATAAATAAATTGTAACGTGAAAAGGAAAGGGGAGCCAATGAGATAAAGTGTAATAGTATATTGTCTAATAATACACCAACCATATTCGACTTTTCCACTAAATGACTAATGTTACGATCCTCCCCAGACAAAGACCCAACATACCAACGCGTCTGTCTCCCTATGTGACTCTCACGGCGGACAACACAAAGTTTGCTAATGCTAATGGCTCGTTAGTACGAGAGATACGAGATAATTAATTTAAAAATTAATTTTAAAATAAAATTATTTTATGCTTGGTTGAATAATTGAAGAGTAATTTATTTTGAAATTAATTATTTCATAATTGTAATATTATTTTTATTTTATATTAAGAATAAATTAATAATTCTGATATAACTAGTTTTGGAATAACTTTTTTCATAATCAAATGAGCCCTAAATGTCTTTTTTCTTTGACGAAAAAAGATCTTCTTTTGAATTAGAGTCTGTTTTGGTTGACTTGAAGTTGGTCAAACCTTTTTAAAGTCATTTTTAATTTTTGAAAATATTTGATAAAATTAAAAATAACTTAAAAATCAAAAGTTGGACTCCCCTACTTTTTATTTTTTAACCTAAAAGTCATTTAAGTATAACTTTTTTATTTTGACTTAAAAACTATACTTTTTTTCAATCTATCCAAACGTGGCCACGAAACGAGCACAAAGCAATTATTCTTTCAATTTTTACTAAAAATAATTATTGAGTACGTATGCGCTTTGCATAAAGTAGCATACGCCAATATTTGGAGATTTTAAAAAAATAAGTCTGTGTTGTATTTTTATATTTGTATTATTTTATCTTTTGAAAAAATTATAAATATCTATCACTTTACTTAAATGTGAGAGTACATTATTCTTTATCTATTTGATCAAACTGTAATAAATATATCTCTCAACTTTATAATTTAGAATAAAATATATTTTTTGTTAAAAAGTAGTGTTATGTTATCGAATTATCGTCTAACAAATGGATCATATATATCAACATTATCTTATAAATAATGCATATTTACCTTTTTCTTTAACAAATTGAATTCAAAAAATAATAATTCTAAATCTGATTTAATAATTTCAAAAATTACCTCACTCATATTTTTATCCATCCAGATTCGACCTAACTAAGAAAAAAATCATTCCCTTTTTTATTTGGATCTGACCCAAACCTATTTTATGACCAAGTATAAGAGGGAATCGATTCCCCCCCCCCCCCATTTGGATCGGGTCAGGGAGGGATGAAAAAAATGGTTGAAGTAATTTTTTGATGTCACGTGATATTTTTAAAATTAAGAAACCAATTTTAGAAAGAAAAAAAATTCAGTAAATATAAATTCGTTAACGGAAAAAGCAAACACATAATGTATTATTTATTAGACGATAAGATATATACACTACTACTTTTTAAATGAAAGACACATCCATTTTTTGAATCACAAGACTAAGAGAGATATTTGTCCCTTTTCCTTTTTTTATCCAATTTCACTTGACAAAAAGATATACAATATATATAGAGTATTTTTAAATATTTTTATGTGTATATATTGATTTTGAACATTCTAAATACAAGATTAGAAGTGATTTAGTAATTGAAAGAGTTTAAAATTCACTCTAATATTTCAAACTCAATTTTCAATCACTATATTTATATTTTTCTAAATATTTTTAATAAAATTTTTGAATCTACCTGCAGTACCTTCAACCTCTATTCTAATTTCTAGGCCATTTAAGAGAAGCTAGTCCCTATTGAAAAATTCGGCTACATTATTTAAAGTATTTTTTTATATTTTAAAAATTTTGCGTTATATGATAATTTATAAATGTAAATTGAATTATAAGTGTGATAATTGAATATGAGTTATCTTGAGGAAGGCTAATAAATGACGATAATAAAGAGTAAGATTTTAATTTGTTTTTATAGTTAGATATGACACAAGCAATTACATTGTTTGATTCTACTAATGACTAATCCTTATTTATTATTGTAAATTGATTTTGAGATTAATTAATTTAAACATAGTATACTCTGTTCTCTCTTTCATTCTCTATTATTGAGATTTTTATTTTTTGGTTTTGGGTTTTCAACGGATTGCATTGAGATTTTAATTAATTTAAATTTTCGCTGCTTAAAATCTAATTAAAAGAAGTAATAGTTTCTATTAAGATTTTCATTTTTCCAATCATAAAGCTCGAATTTAAATTTTTTAATTAAAAGGGGAGAGAATATACCTATCTTAAATTATGATAAACGTTTTTCTTCAACTTCACAAAAAGAGGAAGGACAACTTCCATCAGTTGTGAAACAAAGTATTTTGTTTACTAATATTTCTAGTTGTGCTATTTATTAGGTGGGGATAAAATCGAATCAAAAACTGCATCAAATTGTAAATTGAGTAAAAAATTTGACTAGTAATTTAGTTTGACTTGATTTGGTATTAAAGAAAAATAAATAAATTATATTGGATTGGTTTGATTTTGATTTAAAAAAATCAACTCGAGATCAAATCTATCCAACACACACATATATATTCTTAAATTAAATATTAAGAAATACCTTAAATAATTATATTTTACTAAGACAACAAAACTTTTTTGAAACACAAATTAATTATATGCATGTTTGTATGAATATTTTATCTGAAAAATCTAAGTTTATCAATTTAGTTTGATTTATAAATTTAAAATTCTGACATAAATGATTTAATTTGATAAGGGACAATGTGAGTCCCATGTAGCTAGTATATAAATTATTCTACTAATACTAATATACATACGTGATAGTTGTAACATTGTGATTCTAATCGTGATGTTATATGAGTCAAAGATATATTTGGAACAAATCAATAATAGTAGATGGACAATAAAATCATGCTCTCAAATTAGTGATATTTGATTTTTGTTTTTATTGTTCCTTTAATGAAAAAATTGTGGATCAATATTCTTAACTATGACCTAATTTTGTAGACAATTTTTTTATAGAATGTTTACCTAAAACATAAGTTCTGAGCTATTTAGTAGAATAAAATATATATATACATGGTGACGCGTGTATATCACGCGATACTAATTAAATTAAGTTGTGGTTTCACGTCATTATATAAGGTGAGTGTGTATATATCTATATATATATATAAGTTTAGGAGGGATGATAGGACACCCGTAAGGATAGAACGTTTTGACATTCCGGTCATAGTTCAAAGGGTACTTATTATGCCTTTTTCCTTATGATACAGTGAAGCAAAGAGATAAATATCAATAGTACCATCGACTAGAAAAAGTAATAGTCTGATGCTAAGGAGGATCCCATTTTAGTATCCGCTTGGATTCATGCAACTACTATGAAAACAACTGACATTTTTATAATAGCAGTGTGCTCCCTTTCATTTGAATATCCACTACGACTTTGATTGTTATTACTTTTGCAGTAGTTATAACGCCATTCCTTGCGCCAACCACTGAAATATTACAAAATGATCTAAAAGAAAAATAAATAAATAAATATGATCCAAAATCATAGAGAAGTGCCACATCACTTTGTATATATCTTGTTTTATATTATATTATAAATAGATAGATAGATTAATAAATATAATGTGTAGTTTACAAAACTATTCATATTTAATATCTGTCTAATAAAAACTGAAAACTATTAAATAGACGGAGTATAAAATTATAATTAATTATAATATCTTGAATCCCTAAAATATACTTACAATTTTGCAGAAATAATTTTTAAATTTTATAGCTAATTAAATGGTACAATATAAATTAGAGAAAATATTAATAGTGGCTTGACTTTAAACAACAATCGTAAAAATGGCTCCTTGGTGCATTTAACCCTAAAAAAAATAATCTAATTCAAATTATTCACGAAGAGCCAAATTGAATCGTATAGCATAATTGACGATATGCCAAAAAAAAAAGAATCATTTTTACTTTCAAAAAGGGAATTTGAATATTTTTGGTGAAAAAGTATATCGAATCGCAATAAAATCATAACTATAAACTAAAGTTGGTAAACATGACTAACAAAAGATATATCCTTAATTGAAAATTCAAATTAATCGAACTTCAAATGTCAATAATAAATATTTTATCTGTTTCTATTTATATGTCGTTCTTACTAAAAATAAATAGTTCTTAATATTTATCATTTTATAAAATCAATGCATAAATGACATTGTTTTTCCTATTTTACCCTCAAGAGTTATTAATTAGCCTCGAAAGTATGAATTTGATCAATATACAAAAACTAAACGATTAATTTATGTTATTGGTCAATTTAATTAATCAAAATAAATTAATCTATGCTCATTTACACCTTGTTTGGATGGTTATTACCCGCTGTATTATATTGTAAATGTTTGTTTTGATTGTTAATTAAATTCTATTGTATCATATCGTTTAAATTCATCGTTAGGTAACGATGAAAAAACCCATTTTATGTAACGATCGATTTGGTGTGATCGCGTCGTTACTTTAATATTTTCTTCTCGTTTTATCTTTAATACTCATATTTCATCTTTTATCCTACCTTTTCATAATACCTTTATCAAATAACCTTCCTTTCTCGTAGGTTTATTTTTTAAATTATGGATATGTGATATTACGTAATGATGAAGAATGGGTAAACGTGCAGTGCACCTATATTTGGTGTGCGCGTGGTTTACATTTGAATTTCTCTATCAGCAAAACCTACACACTCACATTAAACACCTCCTCTTCTGTTTCTGCAACCATTGTACTAAACGTTCATTCAAACAGCTTTACACTGCTCCAACAAAAACATATATATATATATATATATATATATATATAAGTAGAAGAAAAACTAACAGTGAGAAGAAGGAATAAGCAAATATGCCAATCGCCGCCGCCGTCAACTTCCACCCGGTGACGACACGATATGGCGGCGCACTCGCCTTACAACCATCTCCGTCCTTACGTACCTCCGTTTCTGTTTCTAATAACGCCGTCAATACTAACGCGGCGCGTGTTGCTTCCCTCTCGCTTTCCATGAATTCCAGCCCTAATTTCACCTCAGGCCGTCGCACATTTCTTATGTTATCCTTCGCTGCTGTTGGAGGTGGCGGTGGAGATAGTGATGATAATTTTAACGGTGGAAATGGAGGCGGTAACGGCGGAGGAGGTGGTGGTGGTGATGGTGGAAATGAGGAGAGTGGTGATCAGAAAAGGAATAAAAAGGAGGCTTTGATGGCGTTGACGGAGGCAGGTAGCGAAATCTACTTCATATTGACTTAAAATCCTGAATACATCTTCTGTAGTTTTATTTATGCATTTATGATATACAGCAACATATCCAGTATGATCTGCATTTACTGATCTAAATTCTTTGCAGGTAGGTCGTTGGATAGTTTACCGAAGGATTTGAAGGCGGCTATTGAAGATGGGAGAATACCTGGATCCATAGTATTGAGGTATTTTGAGCTAGAGAAATCTCCATTAATGGCATGGTTGCTTCAATTTGGAGGGTTTAAGGAGCGTCTATTGGCAGATGATCTCTTCCTCGCTAAGGTTGGGATGGAGTGCGGCGTCGGTATTTTCACAAAGGTTGGGACTGGAATTGTAGCTTCTCTAAATTGGCATTTTTAGCACATACAATTGATGGAAATTATCAGTTTCCACCCTAAAGTTCAATGCTTTCTTTGTTTCATTTGCCCCTTGATTTTTCAAAGATATTTGTCATCTTCCTGTACTTGTAGCACATTTGAAAGTTGGTTCTTTAGTGGTAGGCATACATTTCTGGGTGGTTGGTTACTCCTTAACTGTCCGGACCTAACAACTATAGCACTTTCTCTATATTAGTCTTAGTTTCTTGTTTTCTTTTCAAAATTCAAAGAAAGTGATAGATGGTTAATTTTTTTTCTTTCTAAATGTACTTATGTTATCATTTGGAAATGAAGAAAATTGTAATTTTTACTATAGTTAATAAGTATCCCTCTTTTATTGAAAGGTGAATTAATTTAAGTCATTTAACCTTAGAGGTTGGTCAAAATTGATTTAATTATAGGATGGATGAAGTAATTTGATTGTCCTTTTTGACGTATTTGTATTGTCTTCCTGGATGGGTGGGAGGCATATTATTTTGGATATGGAGAATTCCAATGACCTAGAATATCTAATATGGAAGAACTAGACACTTTTTTTTCGAAAATTAAGAGTGCTGCAAGAGGGTAGAGATATGGGCAGTAAAAGTTGAAGTTTTGGGAGGATAGTTGGCATGTGGCTATTCTCTGTTTGCTGTGAGGTGTTGGGGTAGATGAACAAACCGTCACTAAGAGATTATCAGTAGGTGAGCTTATACTAGGTGGTTTGGAAGGATGACTGGCATGCAAAAGGAAATATGGAGACTCTCTTCCCTGACATCCACAATTTAGTTCTTCTGCAACAAAGTACTATAGCTGACTTATGGACTCCTCAAGGGTGGAATTTCGTATTTAGAAGACACTTCAATGACTGGGAAATTCCAAGAGTAACAAATTTTTTTAGAAGCATTGATCAATTTAGTGGTCTGGAAATGGGGTGAGACAGAATGCAGTGGTTGGGAAACAGTAAAGGGATTTTTAAAGTAGGTGCAGTGTACAAGAAGTTGAATCATCAAAATCTGCAGCTACTCAAGTTTCCCTGGAAACATATATGGAAAGCCAAGATCCCCTACAAGGTGTCTTGCTTTGTGTGGTTATTGGCTAAAGAAGCAGTATTGACACAGGAGAATTTAATGAAGAGGGGAATTACACCTTGCTCTAGATGTTTTTTCTGTGGGAAAACTATCATTTGTTTATCCAATGCGAAATCACTGGCCAGTTGTGGAATCTGTTCCTGAGATGTAAAAGCATCTCCTGGTCCATGCCTGGGAGAATTTCAGAGGCTCTATTTAGCTGGGAAGAAGCAGGGACACAAGCAAAAAACAGAAGTAACTGGAGAATTGTCCCTGCCACTATTTGGTGGACAATATGGAAAGAGAGGATAGGGAGAGTAGTATGCAACAAGCTTGAATCTCACTCCCCTGTAACATGTTTTTGGTGGTAGCCAGCAGTCCTAATGCTGAAGAATACAACAGTACTAATTCTCAAAAAAAAAAAAAGTTAAACTGAATTGCATTTCGATTTTGTGTTTTTGGTGTAACCAAATTTACTCTAATGATACCGTCTCTATCATTGATGTCTTAGACTCATTATAGGGATAGGTCGGTATTATTAGAGTTTCCTTATATAAATACGGGTTTCAGTACAACCTATGTACTATTCTGCAGAAATAGAAACAATTACCATTTAAAAAAAAAAACAATATGAATGCCAACTCATAATAAATGAATAGCACGGGTGATTCATCGACATCGAGCTCAAATTCTGTGTTAATTTGTACTATTTGAGTTTTAGGATGCATTCTTTTGGAAGCACACTTGGGTTATAAGAAAAAAATGTGTACTTTGAAGACTTCTGTTTTACTCCTTTTTAATTAGCCTTTTTCCTTTCATTTTTTTTTGTTAAAATGACTGGATCTTTTGCTGGTGTTTTAGTATTAAAACTTGAGTTAAACCGTGATTGGGATGAGTGCAGGTGAGATTCTACTCATATTGAGGACTCAAGAATTTTTTGGGTGAGTGACAATATAGAATTAGCTAATCGTGTAGGAGATCAAGATGATTGAATGTTGGGAGTGCTTTGTTCTATTATCGTGCGACCTCTAAAAAATAACTGAACCAGGGGAAGTCTATTTATCTTTTCAATCTGGCTTCTTTAAATAATTGTCGATCATTTCTAAGAATCCTTTGAAATCCTTAAAGTACACTGTGGTCATTCTGACAATAAGAATATTTAATGTTTCTCTTTAGCTATAATAGAATATTGGGTTTTTTAGCTTTTATTTTATGTATGTTATGTTTGGTTAAATATCTGTCTTTTTTTGGGGGAACAATGCATTGTATTCACCCAATAGTGTTCAATACAAAACAAGTAGATGCTAACTATCTACACTCCTATCAATTACAAAAAGCCTATACATGCTACAACTACAAAACATGAGAAACAATCTTACATAGTGAACAATCTTTCAGTGAAAGCAAGGGGTTTGCCTTCTGGGTTGAGCTCGTCGCACCGGGCTTGCCTAGTGCGGGTTACCTCTCCTATGTGGTTTGCGAGCTATTGCATAGGAGTGAGGGTTTTACCCTGTGCGCACCCAAAGGGTAGCGGTTGTGGTTTCCCTTGTCATAAAAAAAAACAAAAAAAAAACAATACATTAACTT
>JAJOOS010005135.1:0-16827 GCA_029582725.1 Solanum chiquidenum | reverse complement strand
TTTTTTTCCATGTCAAAACTTCTACATTGAGAATGTAAGAAAATATGATGTAGAATATCGATGCCATGAGTATAACTATAGTGATCAATTATCACGTTGTTTGGTAGAGTGAACTCATGCACAATAAGTAATTTGTCACTAATGATAGTAGAATATTTTGGATCCCTTCTTATTTGTTTTCAATTATGAAATTTAAGAATCATAGTCTAATTTTTCTTTTATATACAATAATTTATTACATTTCCAGTTTAGATCCTTTGTATAAGTGATTTTACTTTTAAATTTGGACTTTCATATTTGGTTTTGAATTCACAGTAAAATAAGTATTTATAAGACTCAAAAATTATTTTTAAATCATTTTGACTTTATGTTGTTGCATAGTATATTTGTTCTTAACTCCTGAAATATCTATAAATTGTGATATTAATCTTTATAATATTTTATTAAGAACCTTTAATTTTTAATTAATTGAAATACTCATTTGTGATATTTTTCATGTGAGAATTTCACAAATTTTAAAATTTATTAATTATTAAATCATTTCATTATTCATGTATAATATTAAATTTTGTAATGTTAATTCATATTTAAAAGATTGTTGAAATTGTGGATGTTTCAATTCCATACATGTGTAGAGTGTACGGTATTATTTTCATAATTAAGAAAATATATTTTATTGTGAATTCTACTTTCAAGTCGATCTCAAAAATTTTACCATCAGTATCAAGAGCAGGATAATCAAGATAATTTATCAATGGAGAAAAATCTAATGATTTCTCAACTATTTTGAGTTGATATAAACAATTTTGAAAATATTGGCAGCAATCAAGAATCAAGGAGGCAACAAATGCTCTGAGGCCTTGCTTAAATATTGGAAACACCAGCAACTGTTCTGGAAGCATTTCAAGAGTTAGAAGAGTTAGTAGGACCGGCGGAAATCGATCATATGCAACAAAATTGATTTTTAAAAAAAGGTATAAATAATCGAGCAAGATGAAGCAAAAGATCTATTATTAATCGATTAAGAACTCTATTAACAGTCTCTATTAGATAGTCCTTCCTACTGTGGAAACTTAACCAACAAACTCCTAAATTGGTGGATACATATCTAACAATCTATGCAGTAAAACACTAAGCAGTAACAACGTGTGTGGAGTACAGTAACAGTAATAACGTTCTAATACACCTCCCTCAAGCTAGATGGGGTGCAACAACACCTAGCTTGGAAAAATGGTGACGGAAGGAGCTCTTGGAAAGCGGCTTAGTGAGAGTGTCAGCAAACTGATCGAAACTAGGAATGTGACTGAAGATAAGGCGCTTATTAGCAACCTTTTAATGAAGCATATTATCAGGCATTCAAAAGAGAGTGTTGTAATATATTTATGTGGATGTCCATAACTTCAAGGTGTAATTACATCATAATGTATAGTAACTTCCAAACCTTCATAATCTTCCCCCTTGATATTCCTCCATAACTTACATGGTTACCGTCTCCATAATTTTCATGGTTAATGTCATGTTTATAACTAACCTTTTGTATGCCTCTATGTAATACTTTAAATAGAGGCATTGGAGTTCATATTGGATACACTAGAAGATTTGATTAACAATTGAATACTTGGAAGAATAAGAAAAACTTTTTTTCTCTTGTCTCCCTATTTCTATTGCTTTCATCTTCTATATTTCTTGTCTTATTTTGCTTTAGTTTTATAACAAAATTTTAAATTTTAGTCCTTGTGATACTTTTTAACCATTTATTTGATGAGTAGGAGCTAAGAGAGTAAAATTGGAATTTTATTTAATTTACTTTGATGAGTAGGAGCGTAGAGGGTGTATTTAAATTTAATTTAATTTAAATATGATGTAGAATATTTATACAATGAGTATAATTATAGTGATCAATTATCATGTTGTTTGGTAGAGTGAACTCGTGCACAATAAGTAATTTGCCATTAATGGTAGTAGAATATTTTGGATCCCTTCTTTTGTTTTCAATCATGAAATTTAAGAATCATAGTCTAATTTTCCTTTTATATACAATAATTTATTACATTTCCAGTTTAGATCTTTTGTATAAGTGATTTTACTTTCAAATCTGGACCTTCATATTTTTGATTTTGAATTCATTGTAAAATAAGTATTTATAAGACTCAAAAATATTTTTTAGATCATTTTGACTTTATGTTGTTACATAATATATTTGTTTTTTGCTCCTGAATATCAATAAATTGTGATATTAATCTTTATAATATTTTTTTAAGCACCTTTAATTTTTACTTAATTGAAATACTCATTTGTGATATTTTGCATTTGAAGATTTCACAAATTTTAAAATTTATTAATTATTAAATAATTTCATTATTCATGTATAATAATAAATTTTGTATTGTTAATTCATATTTAAGAGTAATGTAATTTCTAAAAACTGTCTAGATAGAACGACTTTCTATATAAAATGAGTAAGATAAAATCACAAGAATTAAAAATTGAAATTTACTAGATTCCTACTCATCAAATTAAATTAAATTAAATTTAAAATTCACTATTATGGCTCCTACTCATCAAATTAAATTAAATTAAATTAAACTCTAGATTTACTCTCTTGACTCCTACTCATCAAATTTAATGCAAAAGAAAACATTACAAGAACTAAAATTCAAAATTTAATCTCTTTGCTTCTACTCGTCAAATTAAATTAAATAAAATTCTAAATTACTCTCCTTGGTCCTAGCTCCTACTTATCAAGTTAAATACTTCAGAAAATATCATTAAAATTAAAATTTAAAAGTTAACCTCTTGGCTCGTACTCATCAAAAAATTAAATAAAAATTTAAATTTACCCGTCTTGGTCCTGGCACCTACTCATCAAATTAAATAGTTAAGAAAATATCACTAAATTAAAATCTACCCTCTTGGTCCTAGCTCCTACTCATCTAATTAAATTAAATAAAACTCCAAATTACTGTCTTGGCTCCTACTCGTCAAATTAAATGCTTAACAAAATACACGAACTTAACTTCAAATTTTACCCTCTTGGCTCCTACTCATCAAATTAAATTAAATAAAATTTCAATTTTACTCTCACACCACCAACTCACCAAATTAAATGCTTAAAAAATATCAGAAGAACCAAAATTTAAAATTTATCCTTTTAGACTCCTACTCATCAAATTAAATCATTTAAAATGTTGTAATGAATGATAGAAACTACTAATCCTCTTGTATCCTACTCATCAAGACATAATGTATTACCACAATCATCAAAATTTTCCTATATATACAATTTTCTTCACTTGAGAATTTTCCTCTTTCATTTGCATTCTCAAACAAACAAGTTATCAACTACACTGTAAGTTTATTCATCAACTCTCTTTATTTTTTTGTAAAGAAATAAAGTCAAGTTCTTGTTTGATTCCATCAAAGATGATATTTTATGTTTTTTGTTTGTTTGTGGGGTTATTTATCTAATGAATTGGGTTTTATAACTTCAACACAAATATGGGGTTCTTTATCTAATAATTGTGGTGTGGATTCCTTGAGATAACCGTGTATGTGCATTTATGGTTCCATGAGTGAACCTGATTTACCTTGTATGATATGATGTATGTATGTTAAATCCTTGAGCGGTTTGAGTTACCTGAAAGGTGAGTTCATCTTAGGTATGGCTTGCATGTGACCATGTGGAACATGTTGCGGGTTACTATTAAGTCGGAGTCCGGACTATGTTAGGCTTCTGGTGCATGGCTTAAGTGCTGGGACCGATCATGGTTGTCAGTGTTTTTAGAACTTACATGATAATGAGGATGTGAGTCAAGATGGATGTGTTGGTCTAAGGCGCCAGTTTCAGGTACTATTTCGAAAGGGCCAGAGTTGACATGAGAACTTGAGAGAGAGTAGTAGGTTGGTTGATAGGGCTAGTGGTGGCCTTGTATTCATGAATCTCTATGTTGTAGAAGGGTTAGGCTAGGACTTGATATTATGGTGGTATAACAGGGAGGCATGGGATCGAGGTGCATTAGTTTATAGGCATTATACCTGGGAGCTGGGTAAAAGTATGTGGATAGAGACTTGGGGTGGGGTAACTTTCATATTGCATGTTTCTTTTGAACGTCTACTTTATATTATGTGGTAGGTTCGATCGATCGATGATGTCTACCAGATACAGTATGTGTATTTTGTATTGATATTGTTCTTGCTATGACACTTGGCATCGTTTGGTTGGAGGGTCAGTGATGCTTCATAGGTGAAAACGATGATGATCTCCAACAACTTTCATTTTTCCTCTCTTATGGTGGGAGTTGTGTTCTATTTTCTTGTATAAACTGTACTCTTTTAGTAGCTCTTATACCTAATTAGACTAGTTCCTTAGGGAGTGTTTTTGGTCTAATGAAAGGTTTCATTAAAGTTTGTTGTTTTCATGAAGTTCAAAGTGTTAGAGAGCTTTTATGGTAATTTATTTTCTTTTCCGCATGACCTAATTTATTTTGGGGTGAAAGGATCTTCCTATCTAGGTGTTAGAGTAGGTGTTTGCATGGCCTGGTGAATTAGGTCGTGGCAAATTAATATGATAAAAGACAACAATGAAATTCTGAGTAATATATAACAGAAGTTTAAAGCATGAATACAACATCATTTAGGAGTACTACTGTCCACAATTTATAAGACAAAAAGAAAGAGTACTGTTGTGTGAAATTTACAACAGATTGATCTTCTAATTACACTGCAGTTGCTCTGTTTCTGTGGTAGTAAATCGGAAAGGAGTTGTATTTGATGAGGAGCAACTTGTACACTCTCGGTGGCCTGAATGCTCTTGGTTAAACCACTGGGGCACTGCTTTTTTGTTGTTGATCCCATCCTGCGTTGCGTAGGGCTGTGTTGTTTTGTCTTCTTTTCTGTGTCGCTATGAAGTTTTGACGCGAGCTAAGTGAATAGATTGATTAATTTGCTACGGTTCACTCGAGAGCAGAACGTTTGAAAATTATACACTTGATCGAGAGATATTTGTGGTAATAAAATATTTATGACCAATACAGTTTAGTTAATATGTTAAAGCTGTTAAAAGGGATAAGGGTAGATTAGTGTTATCATAAAGTTAGTTATAACCAATTGTCAGTTAGTTTGTTAGAAGAATTTAGTTACTAACATAAGAGGAAGAGATATATATAGCACCTCTTTTCTTTGTACTGAGTAGTCTTTGAATATCAAGAACATTCTTCACTCTTAGATATTTTTCTTTTTCTAAATCTGAGTTCCTGATTCACAGATTCATTGTTTGTTCTGGTGGTTGTTGGAGATCGATACTCGGTAAGGTGAATTTCGATTTATAAGATTGCCTAGTAGATTATCTAAGCGATGGAGATTGAGACTGCAAAAGGAAGTGATAATCTAAGTGATGAATTTGAAGAAGTAGGTCCTTCTAAGCGATCTAAGGGGGTTGGATATCCCTCACCTACTAAGGAATCTGAGGTTCAGCATTTGTCTCATGCAGTAACTTCCAAGGGGAAGGAGAGGAAATTGAAGGACAGTTTGTCCTCTGAAGAGAGCTTGCAGAACACAGAGCAGGAAGCTGAGACTGCAAATAAAAGAGTGGATGTACCTTTAAAAAGAAGTGTTGATCTTCCCTCAGATGTAGGGCCTTCTACTATGACTGAGCCAAAAACATTTGAATGTGCAGATCCAGATTTTAGTGATTTTGACAAGGACAAGGAAGAATCTTGCTTTAAGGTTGGCCAAGTATGGGCTGTTTATGATACTCTGGATGCCATGCCTAGATTCTATGCAATCATCAGGAAGATTTTATCTCCTGCATTTAAGTTGCGCATAACTTGGTTAGAGCCGGATCCGCTGAATGAAGATGAAACCAAATGGCTATCTGAGGGCCTTCCAGCTTCTTGTGGTAGGTTCAGACTGGGAAACTTAGAAGACGTTGAAGATCATCCTATCTTCTCACATTTGGTATGTGCAATAAATAGAAATAGCTATGGTGCCATAAAGATATTTCCACAGGAAGGAGAAACTTGGGCCATCTTTAAAGATTGGGATATGAACTGGTGTTCTCGTCTTGAGAGCAAGAAGAAGTTCAACTATGAGTTTGTTGAGGTCTTGTCAGACTATGCTGATGCTATTGGTGTGCATGTTGCATACTTGGGTAAGGCAAAAGGCTTCACTTGTCTTTTCCATCGAGCAGGAGACCCATTTCTAGTTCCTGCAATGGAGATGCTTAGATTCTCTCATAGAGTTCCTTCTTTTAAGATGACAGGGATGGAGAGGAATGACGTTCTTGAAGGATCCTTTGAACTAGACCCTGCCTCCTTACCTCCTGACAAAGTAGGTGTTTCTGGTGAATCCATAGACCAAAGAGCGACAGCTAATTTCATTGACTCTGTAAATTCTGCTGAAAACTTGGTTGCATCAGTACCTAATCAGGTTCCTGAACCCGAATTTTACAGATTTGCTGCTGAGAGATCACCGGAGAAGTTTCAAATTGGTCAATGTTGGGCGATATACAGCGATGAAGATAAATTGCCCCGATACTATGGGCAGATAAAGAAGATAGATCTTCTCCCTGAGTTTGTGTTGCATGTGGCATGGTTTTATGCGTGTCCACTCCCTAAAAGTACAATACAGTGGCATGATAAAACAATGCCAATTGGTTGTGGACTGTTTAAGTTTCGAAACAGTAAGCTGAACAAATATACTGTAACCAACAACTTTTCACATGTAGTAGCAGCAGAACCTGTGAAGAAGGGAGTATACAAGATCTTCCCTAGAAAAGATGAAGTTTGGGCAGTATACAAAAACTGGAGTCCTCAGCTGAAAGGTAATAATCTAGAAGATTTTGAATATGAGACTGTTGAAATAGTGAATGTTTCTGATAATTCTGTAGACGTGAAGTTCTTGGTGTGGGTAAAAGGCTTCAAGTCTGTCTACAAGCCTCGAGTGGAAGAACAAGAAGAAACTGACGGAGTATTGAAAATATGTGTATCCGAGCATCTCAGGTTTTCTCATCGAATTCCTGCTTTTCGCCTGACAGAAGAGAGATGTGGCAGTTTGCGAGGCTTCTGGGAGCTTGATCCAGCAGGAATGCCTCTGTATTTACCGTCTACAGATTGAAGCATCAAACTTTTCTTTTGTTAATCCTAGACCAAAATGTGAAGAGTTTTGTAGATTTCTAAAACTAAATTATGTCTCAAAAAAAATTATTTTGCAGCATTTAAGGGGCATTGACCAAGGATTAATGGCTTAACTTTCCTCATGCTTGATTCAAATTTCTTCATTTCATTGATGTTTTGTGTTTCATTTTGCATTGGTGCATAGCTATATTTTCTTCAACTCTTCGTTTGTTCCTGTAATCTTCATTGGCTTTGTAATCTGCTTCTTGCTTTGTAAAATACATTTCTCAAAATGTATTTTATCAAGTATATGTTATTGAGTAACTTTATGGGGGTAAATGAGAGAATATTTTAGCTATGAAAAAAGAAAATATTATTTGGTTAAAGAAAATATATATGGAGTAAATACTATTAACTTGACGTGTAAGTGATTGAAAAATAAAGGAAGATTTTGGGGAAAAATAATCATAAATTGGATAATCATTTGAGAGATTCGAAAGTTTAGTAGGTAACATAACATATCACATTATCATTCATTCAGGTGATATGACATGCTATATTATCATTCTAAAATTTATATGCTCAATTGAGCCCCTTCTTATTGTAATTAAAAAATACTCAATCACCAAGTCATTTGTAGAATGAGTCTATGGTATGGTATTATCATACTACAACTTCACAATTCTACTCTATTCTCATTTGGGTTAACATATCTACTAAGTCTTTGATATACTGAAACAAACTGGAATTCTCAACACAAATACCCAAACATTATATGATAAGATAATCGAATTACAACGACAACGCTTAAACTCTTGAATTACAATGAAAACTAACAAGTAACTAAGGATACAGATGAGAATGAGATGAGAAGTTTAGACTCTAGAAAGAAGATGAGAGGAACATATGGTTTCTTCACGGTACGCATATAATCGTTCTTTCTAATTCCTAGTCTTTTTAACCGGTTGTCAAATGGACCTGGATTCCAAATAAGACGTTCCAACATTTTACTCAGCTCAACACTCCCAACTGTATCAGTCTTATTTAGTGTTTCTAGCCCATAGGCCCTTACCGGGTTCACAACAATACTTCCTGCCTCAAAAAGAACCTTGTCCTCAAGGTTCGGGTAAAGCATAAATCCTAGTATAGTATCTGCTTGACATTGTCAATGGCAAGCCAGCAATTCAGAGCAACTTCTTTGCATCTATTTTGAGTCATAATAATATAGCAATGAGAATCCTCATCTTCCACTAATAAGAGCAATATAGATATATGCGGATTTGCAGCAAGGATAATTTGCACAATTCGACTTGATCGACCAAGCATATCTACAATGATCACATAGTATGGATTTTCATCTTCAAACTTAGACTCTTCTATTAAGTTGAGATACTGCAGCCCATGATCAAACTTCAAGAAATTTGCTTCCGCCTTTCTCTTCCATCCTTCTTTATTAGTAGTAGATAAAGCCAACTCAATTGAGAAATCATGTATTGCTCCTCAAGGTGAGTAAAAAGGCCATAAAGATAAAACCTCGATATAGGATTCCACAATAGCCTGTACGTCGCACCAGAAGTTATCAAAATACCCCTGCTCATAACACCCATTTCAGCACCACCTACATGCTCCCAATCATACAACTTCACAAGTAAACAACTCTTTTTTCTAATTATCTTCAAATAATGCATGTGCCTCTACGTTCTTATTTGAACCAGGAACTCATAACTAATTCCGGGATTCCCATACACAAAGATTTGATGCAATTCCACAAACACAGACAACGAAGGTAGTCGCACCAAAATTGAATTGAAATTGGGTTAAAAGACGTTGATCAATGACAGTATTAGCAATATGACGTGTTGATGTCTTAAGGATGTCCTTTAACTCGTCCACAACTATGGTTGAACAATCCTTCCAAGGGCTACATAATTTCATTGAAAAAGCAATTTGTGTTACACTCTCCACCAGTAGATCAACTTCGTCATGTTCTTCTTCCCCATTAGATTTTCCACGCTCCACATCAGCTATCATTTCATCCGCACGAATTTCTCCTCTATGACGGCTCTCTTTGCGGATGTCCATCGAACAATTGGACTGCATACTTTCGATACCTGTAGCTAGTTCACCAGCCATTTCAATTGGAGTATCTGATTGCGTCTCAGCAAATACAATGGGGCAGCAACTAGTTAACCTTTTGTCGAACACCTTGTGCACATCCATTTTACTTTTTTGTTCAGATTTCTCATCAAAGTTTTGAAGCAAAGGTGAATTGGTTATATTGCGCCACTGTTGGAGATTGGCCGAGCCATCTTCTGGCAATTTGAGATGTTGTTTACGAAAGCGAATCAACACTTTGACAGTACAATGTTCTTAATCTGCCAATTGTTTGTTTTGGAAAACCCATTGGTATCATTGCAAAGCTTTCCCGTCAAGATAGGATGAGGCGAGAGATAACTTGTGATTTTCTGCAATTTCATAGAAGTCAAAGTAGCGTTCAGCCTGAGAAATCCATGACTTTGGATTCTCACCACAAAATCGTTGAAATTCCACCATGGTAAGTTTAGTCGTTGCGAGGTTTCCAACCAACTCCTATAACATTGAACGAATTTCAGTGAGATCCTTCGACTAAGTATATTCACAACCTTAATTGAATCTTCGATTGTTCGAAAATATTGGTTCTCTATTGAAGACCTTTCGATGAAAGCACCAATGAAACAAATTTGAATTCTCAACACAAATACCCAAGCATCATATCATCATCATATCATATTTTACCAGGATGGCAATGGAATGGGGCGGGGCGGGTTACAGTATTTGCGGGGCAGTGTGGATTAGAGATTTTGCGGGACAAAGCGGAGCAGGGCAGATACAAAATATTTTTGAAAAGAACAAAACATGTGGGGCAAGGCGGGTACGCGGGTTGAATTTTTTTCCTTTTTATCGTGTGTCTCTTATTGTCGTTCCTTGAAATTGAAATCTTCCTAGCTAAAATTTGTCAATACGCAAGAGCTGAAAGTTGGAATTTTAATACTCTATCAGTCACTAGTTGCTGACCAAGAATATCAAACAGCAACAACACACTTGATTCCTAGCCATTCTTGATAAATTTCTTCTATCTTTTAACTCCAATTTTACTTACCTTTTTAAGTTTTAGAAAATCCTTCAAATTCATGATTGTCTCTGGTATGTAGTTTTTCTCATTATTTGATCTCAGTTGTAGTTCTGATTATAAAAAAAATTGTTCTTTGAATGGATTATTGCACTTGGTAGTAGCTAGAGAAAGATTTTACATAGAAATTATATTGTTGTTCTAATAAAATTGACACAATTCACTTTTTTTTATATGAATGAAAAATAAAAATGGATGTCACCACATAAAACGTTAGATGCAAAAGAATGTTGGAGTGCCGGGTGGGTTCAAGCGGGCTGGAGCGGGGCGAGGCAAAAACAATAAATTGTGTTATGCGGGGTGGAGTGGGGCGGGGAAAAGTTTTTGTGGATTTGCCCCGTACCTGCCTCGCCCCCCATTTCCATCCCTACATCACCATCATCATCATCATATTATAAGTGGGAAGGTGCTTAGTCTAAAGTTGGATTACGAAAAATGCCCGTCAATTTTTTAATTATCATTATCATATTATTATTATTACTATTAATATTAATTAATTATCTATCTATACTATCTTAAAATCATGAACTCCCTAAGGACCCTAACATGAATGTTAAATTACTATAATACCCCCAACTTAAAACACCCAATTTATTATATATTTTATATTTAATATTATGTTTATATACACTATATTATATTAAAAGCAGACACCTTATTCACATTGATGGGTAGTGACTTTTTCGAAAGGTTGTGACTTTTTTTTATAAAGTTGTGACTTTTTGGATGAGTTATTGGCATAATACATAAATTGGACCCTAAACTTGGCTTCAAATTTTAAGTATGACCTCTAACTTTCATAATGCACAAGTAGGCACTTTAACTATCCAATTCTTAAACAAAAAATACGCGAATCCAACAGCCAAATTGTGTGATATACAAACGCTCCTACGTGGCTTATTGAGCCACTCAGTGGCTGCCACGTAATTAAAAAATTACACGTATTTTATAATTAAAAAAAAAAGAAATTAAAATACAAAAGGGTAGGGTCGTATTTTCTAGCCCTAATTTCTTAAAAAACGACCAGAAATTGTGCACAAAAAGAGAAAAAAAGCTTGAGTACTAGAATTAGGAAGAAGAAGAAGAAAAATGGGATTTTGATTTGAAAAAAATAAAGATATATTTAAAGGGATTCATTAAGGGTAAAATTGTCATTTTTGCTTTTTTTTTTACTGTTGTGGGCCTCGAAAAATACCCCTGACATGCCTGAATTGCGTCTCAATCACGCGTTATGCCAGGATTCGCGTGTTTTTTTGTTTAAGAATTGGATAGTTGAAGTGCCTACTTGTGCACTTTGAAAGTTAAAGGTCATACTTAAAATTCGAAGCCAAGTTTAGGGTCTAATTTATGTATTATGCTTATGACATTTATGAAAAGTTGTGATTTTTCTAAAGGGTTGTGACTTATCTGAAAAGACACGATAAGCATCTTTTCGTACTATCCTTTGTTGTCTATAAATATAGGGGGTTTCTCACACTTTTAAACTACGAATTTTGTAAGTTTTCTATTATTCTACTTATAACAAGGATGATTGTGAGAGTTGTTCGATTATGCAATTACAATATTTTTTTGTGGGTAAATTAGATAGCTCAATAAAAATTGATGCAACAAGGAGAATGAAATAACCCAACTTCAAACGAGAAGAGTATCGTGAAAATTATATATACATCTATATATGTACACAACTTATGTGCATAAACGGGTAAAGAAAAATAGGCTTTCATTGACGACCAAATGAAACGCCCTATCAAATCTAAATTCTTAGAGACCAAGTCAAAGATGGAAAAAAAAGTTGGTCATAATCAAGAGGGTCTATGAATTTCCGCAGACTCCACAAAAGGCATAAAATTATGAAATCTTTAGCCTCTAATGATGTCGAAATGCAATCATCAAAGTTAGAAAT
The DNA here is from genome assembly GCA_029582725.1 of Solanum chiquidenum. Taxonomy (NCBI): domain Eukaryota; kingdom Viridiplantae; phylum Streptophyta; class Magnoliopsida; order Solanales; family Solanaceae; genus Solanum; species Solanum chiquidenum. Next base: position 4,643 of record JAJOOS010005135.1, on the reverse strand, counting down.
CGATAATTCTGATCAAGTTGAAAATGGAATCAGAAGATTTGCAAATCTTGAACTCCAAAAGTCTCAAACTATCGGAGAAAAAGTATTTGATCGAAAACTTGTTTGAAGAATCCAAACTACATTTAATAAGTACTCTTTCGTTTTCAATTTATTTGTTGTACTTTTATTTTTATTCAGTTTAATATAGAATGTTCTTTTTTCTTGGGGGTGAGGACGCATCTTTAAGACTACAAAGTTAAAAGACATTTTTATATATTCTACATATGATCCTTAAATTAAAAGTCTTCTTTATTTTTTAAAATTTCATATCAAATTAAAATTAGACCAATCTATATCTATCTTTTTTTATCTATCCTACCATAAAAGAATAAACTAATAACTTAAATGTTAAATTATTATAATACCCCCAACTTAAAACACCAAATGTAGTATATCTTCTATATTTTATATTGTATTATATTTATTTATGTGTATTATACTATATTATATTAAAGACAAACAACTTTTCACATTAAAGGGTTGTGACATTTTCAAAGAGTTACAACTTTTATGATGAGTTGTGACCTTTTTGAAGGGTTGTGACTTTTCTATAGGGTTGCGACTTTTTCGAAGAGTTGTGACTTTTCCGAAGGGTTGCAACTCCAAAGAGTTGTGACATTTCCGAAGGGTTGAGATTTTTCTGAAGAGTTATGACTTTTCCAATGAGTTTTGACCTTTCTAAAGGGTTGTGACTTTTCTAAATGGTTGTGACTTCTCTTTGATAAGGCACCACAAGCAGTTTTTCGTACACTACCCTTTGTTGGCTGTAAAAAGAGGGGCTTCATCAAATTTTTAAACTACATTTAAAAAAAATATAATTATTATTATTCTTCTTAAAACACTCAATTTAGTATATCTTCTATATTTCTATGATAAGAAACAATATGCACATACTAATACTACACATTTTTAATTATAAATGGAGGGGTTTTCTCACATTTTTAAACTACGGTTTTTTATATTTTCTATTCTTCTCTTCTTAAAACCTCAAGTTTGATTTACAAACGTTGACAATCTCAAAGTTCAGTAAAATTAGAACACTCCATAATATGAATGTTAAATTAATCTAATACTCCAGCTAAAACATCCAACTTAGTATATCTTTTATATTTTATATCAATATTTATTTATATTATATTATATTAAAAGTAAAAACAACCTACAAAACAATAATAACAAAGTAATGCACTATGGGGATGGGAGTAGAAAGTTTATTTAAGAGGTGTAACTAAGAGATTTTAAGAGTGACTAATTTTTTATTTAGCAATATTCATATTATTTTTAAAAATAGTGTGGTACATGATTTGATTTTCACGTGCAACGCACGTGCTTCAAAACTAGTTATTCTATAAATGTGAGCCATTAAAGTTGAATGACTTTTTTAACTCTTCAAGAAATCTTCATTAAAGTTGAATGGCTTTTTAACTCTTCAAAAAAATTACTATACCTACATGTCTCTCTCTTCAATTACTATCACCATTATACTTTTTTAAGTAACATAATTTTCACAATAAATTACAATTCTAAATATGAAAGCAAATAAAAAGACAATTATTCATTAATAATAATCTTTTTAAAGAAACTAACATATATTTCCAACAATCCATATTTTTTTTTATTCCTCATATGCATATTTTATCTTACACGTTGTCTTCTAATGACAATATTGTACATTTGTTCTTTCAAGCATTTATTTACATTTAGTTTCTTCATTTTTTGCTATCATTTAAATTATATTTTTAAATTGATGTTTAAGTGTTTGATCTCTCACATGAAAATATACTACTAAAATTTTATTTTATGAACTTAAGATGTAATTTTTTAATCTCAAGTATAAACAAGAGGTGATGCTTTTGCAAACTGTTGAATAGAACTTTTAGTAGAAATTGCGCCAATACAAATAAGGTATGCGACATGTCTCTCCAACAATTTTTGCAATTTCTTGCATGAGTAATTTTTAATAAATTTGATTAACATTTTATTATTTTATTTTTAATTAGATTTTAATAACTTAATGCATGTGTATTTTCAAAGTAGAGACTCCTTGATAGTTTTAGTTTGACAATGACTTATTGAAATTATATTTTGCTTTAGTCTCCTAGCTTTCGAGATAAAAATGATAACTAATGTTTCTCCCTCTACAACATCGAGTAAAAAAAATTGAGAAAATCTCTGAAGAAGACATATTCTAACAAATAAGGTAATTTAATTTAATATGAAGGAGTACTTAAAAGTCAAATATGAACAACATTAAAATTTATCTTTCTAAATATGAAAGAGGAATAACAATCTTAAAGAGAAAAACATATAATAGAAATTGAATTCGAACATAACATATAAGCAGTAAAAGAGATTATTAGTTAGTGGTTAAAAAAATTCACTCCTAACATGTTATCAATTCTCAAAAAAAAAATGCACTCCTTACTCCAGAAATATTTTCATTTTATAATTCAAAATTATTATAGATAAAAAAAAAGTATCATCATTATAATAAAGAATAAACGTGCGACGCACGTTACCAGAAACTAGTCTTACTAAAAGTCGGAACAAAAAAAGTTAAAAGTTGAAATACCATTTTAACCCTACACTAAATTAAAATATTATAAATATTTAGTTATTAGTGATAATCAATTACTACATTGAGTAAATGGAGAGTTCATGTGCTCAAAGGAGGATTGTTTACTCTTCCAGATTTTAGTGGAGGTTCATTGCATATATTTAATATTCTTAAAGTTGTTCTCTTTATCATTTTTGGCCCTTTGAAATTCCATTGTTAGCGGTGTTTCACTTGAATAGTATTTGCACTTCTTTTTCGTATCTTTTACATTTTTTAAATTATTTTTCTTCTTTATTTGTTTTAAACATTTGCCTTCATAACTTATATCTAATTTTCTATTCAATTGTCATGCTTAATATCCATAACTTTCATGTTTTTCATATTCATAACATTCAAATATTTAATTTATAACTTTACGATGTCTTTTTGGTATTCCTCTATTTATCTATATAAATTAATCATTTTTTGTTTCATAAAACTCACATCCAAGATTATCCTTTTCATTTTATAGTTAAAGTAGTGAAGTCATCAACATCTAAAGTATATGATATATCTACATTAGTCTGATTATATATCACTTTATGAAAATGAAGTGTGTTTTCTATTTGATTCATGCTTTAATTTGACTCGATGGCGAATAATTTTGACTTTTGATTGGTATGAGAGAAGGTGTTGATAAAAACTCAGAAAATTATGTACCGATTTTGTATTTTTTTTCATTTTATATATTGTTATGATTAAAGTCTTAAGAAGGATGTGTATGTTATTTTTCTTCTATGTTTATTTTTTATATATTCACTCTATTAGTCTTCTTTAATTTAATTTTCTATAAAAAAAAAATTATTGTCATAACATTTATTTGAGATTGTTGCATTTTAGTACTTACACACATGTTTTCATTGAATTTTAATCGTCCGAATAAATTTATAAAATATTGCATGGGAGACACATGCAACACACGTGTCCAGAAACTAGTCATCGTATATAGAACAAAAAAAAATTGAAAGTTGAAATATCAAAATACCCCTATAAAGTAGTGTTATTATAATAATACCATTAATCATATTATATATATATATATATATATATATATTACCCTTCCACTAAATACAATTATTATAAAATAACTAATTATTAAATATTTTTAAAAAAAAACATTAATATTATAATATTTATGGATAAAACTACAAATACGCATTATAGCTCTCTTCAAAAATTAAATTTATATCCCATTAAATAATAAACAAATGTATACATACATTGAACGGATGATTGAGAAATGGAACTTTCACTATTTTAGTGAAGTAATACAAATTTCATTTACCGTTGCTCCTTAGCCATTACATCTTCCAATTGGAATAACATCTATTAGACATTGATGATCTTTTTATTTTCTAATAAATTAAAAGTTAGTACATATCAATATTTATGTTATTTTCTTCTTTCCGAGAGGTATCTGAAAGGATTTTTACGGTTATAACTTTACTACTGTTTTGTAAATTAAAAGGACATAATTACATAATTTGAAGGGTTCATCACCATTAATTACCTTGAATCCATTTGATAAGCTTATAAATTTGCTGATCCTAATCATGATTTTTCATTTATTTTTTTGGTTTGCATATATAGTGTTATGTTGATTTTTCTTATTTGCTCTTTCCACTAGACTCTTTGACTCACTTTTTCGTCTCCATTATCTTCTGTAATTTATGAAGCATAACAATTGATAATTTATTCGTTCATATATTTAGGTTTTGATTGCAATATTAATATTTTCATGCTCGATATTGTATTTTATATATATATATATATATATCTTTTAATAATTATTATTCAATCATTTTCTTTTTACTTTTTTTTTTAGTATTCATGTGTTTGAGTTGAAATAAGATTCATATAGCATAAAGTTTGCAAGATTTACTAACCTCAACTTATACAAGTTGTTACAATTTTTTTTGATATGTTTTTTATTTTTATTTATAGCACAAAGAAAATCCAATAATATACATACCATTTAAAATTTATCATTCAAAATTAAATTAGGTAT